>JANSTT010017079.1:0-18560 GCA_026745375.1 Platyura marginata | reverse complement strand
GTATGTAAGATAAAGGGTAAAATTGCATATAAAACCTGTTTTGGGCGCCCAATGACAACAGCGTGTGGCATGGCCTATTGTGTGTAACTGTATGTGCTGTCGTTCGTACGTCACATTTGAATAAATGATATCGCATTAATATTTCACAACCTACACCAAAAAACATCGAAAGTAGATGGCCTGTGATTAATGAGCATTTAGTAATTAAAAAATGTTTTGCTTCCGTGCTCTAACCAAATCTACAACAAATGGAGACATTAATTCCTTTTTGTCAGTTTGTACACTTTAAATAAAAATACCCTACCCATATACGAAATATGTTTAACCACAATAATTTTAAAATATGTAGTAAGTAAATCTATGTATTTAAAAAAGTATTGTTAATTGAGTGAGGAAAGGGGTGTGCCATAAATATACATTGAACCAAACCTACATATTTGAATACAAAATTACGCTCCAATGATTTTCAATAGTCATTGTAATTAATTTAGAACTTTAATTGAGGGAATTCAATAATATTATAAGAAGGGAAATTACTTAAGTGTTTTTTTTATGTCTGAACAATATTAATTAAGTACATAATTCATAATTATTCATTATGTGTACCTCTATCTATGACGTCTATACGACCATTAAAAAAAATATTTTATTAACCAATTATAGTCTATTTCTGCAAAAAAATAAAAAATAAAAAATATAGATCCCCCCCTCTTTGAAAATTATGAAAGGACAAAAATATCCTTCCAAATATTATAAAATACAATAAAAGTCAAATTATGACAACAGCCAAGTTTCCGATGACATACTATATATACTGATTGTATCATTTGGTGACAAAACCGATGACATCTACCTTGTACCTTATGACCAACTACCAGACAATGTTCATTTTGCCCCTCTTTATATTATATATGCGTGTCAAATGGCATTGTGAACAATTTAAAGATTGCAAATACAACAACAACAAAAAAGAAGAAGAAAACCCAACCTTGGAGTTGATATTTTTCTCAGGGCTGGAAATAAGCTGCGAAAAGCATTTTCATCAGTGACGGCTCAAGCTGATGATGAGATTAATAATTCTCACGAGCCGCCACTGATATTCATCATTTAATGTTTCGTAGAAAATTGTAAAACAATTACACATTGATTTAAGGTTTTCTTACTGATTTTTTTCTTCGTGGGCAATCGTTTTTCTAGATTTATTTTATGGGATAAGCGCAAATAATCATAATCATTATATTTGCCATCCTTTTCTTTTACTTTAAAAAAACATACGATGATGACAGCCACAATTAACAAAACGACAATAACATATAGTAATTGGAAAATTTTAAAATGTTGAAATTAGATGAGCTCTAGGAACATTTGAGCTTAAAAAATTAAAAAAATCCGAAATGAAAAATTCCGAAGTGAGGACAAGGAGAAGTGCCAAATAATAAAATTTTAATTTAATTTAATTTTAAGTTTTTATATATTGAGAGAAAATTTAATTAAATACACGTGCTATCAAAATGCAGTCCCTCTCCCTTCCCACTCCTAACAATGGTTAGTTGGTTATATTTTTAAAAAAAATAACTGTGACGCCAATTTTAAAATAAAAAAAAGCTAAATTTTTCAAAAAGGAGGTAAAAAAGGTATGTACTGTACATAGTTTAATAATTTTTTTTTTTTTTTAAATATTTTATATAAATCGAGCCACCTTGATCATAATTAAAAAATTAATTAGTTGCAGCAAAAAGATTTTATCTAACAATATCTTCCATAAGTATATATTCTAAATGGTTTTTTTGAATTGAAACAGCTATAACAATTTTAATAAAGTTAAGCCATCTATGTAATTAGTAGATTTAAATCTGAGTTTGAATGAAAATTTCATTAAATTATTTTTACAAGAGATGTTTTTTATTTTTATTTTTTATTTTCGGAATATGTTTTTTTGTTTTTTGTTTTGTTTGTTTTTGTTTAATATTTAATAAAGCGTTTCTATTCATTTTTTCACTAAATTAGCTATTCTAAGAAATTTATTCTGAGGATGGGTTCGCCTTGTAGTTTGTGTAATATTTTTGGTTTGCGATGAAGTTATTAATGTGGCAGGTAAATTATTTTGTTTTTGGTCGTTTGTTTGTTCCTTAGCGCCTCTATATAATAAAAAAAAATAAAAAAATATTTTTGAAAAACCAAAAAAGGATGATTTTTTTTTGCGTTTAAATTATTACTTACAAATATCTTGTCAAATCTTCTATATCGACAAGCATTGAGTCTTGGCTCATGTGAAGTTCATCTCTGTCCATTAAATATTGTACCAGATTTTCATTAAGTCTTTCGATTTGAGTATGAAGATCATTTACAATCACTTGCAATTGGGCAATGTTCATGTCGGTCAACATTTGTCGAGATACTCGACGTTTTTCGGGTGGAAATGCAACTCCGACTTTTTGCAGTGAATTCCTTATGATTTCGGTAATTGGAGATTGTTTTAGTTTTTGCCGTTCAATCTGTAAATAAATTAGAGAATATTGTAATAATGAAGATGACCATTATTAAATAAAAGTGGAATCCCAACTACGTTTATATATGTATTACCTAGATCTTCTCAATTAGCCAATCATCATTTGGAATCAGATTCGTTAGCATATCGAAAGTCTCCGTGTAATGACGAAGATTTTCTTACAGGAATATGTCATAGTTCTTAATTGGTTTTTGTAAAATTTTCAAGAAAAGGGTTGGCTTAAAGCTCTGAACTGATATGATGTTTTCGGATCAGTGTTTAGAATTAGATAGAAATTTTTCACCATATCCATTGACTGTTAGCCAAATATTTTTTTTATGATAGATATTTTAAGCAGCTAATAGGAGAACAAAAAGATCTTCGAACAATGCTCCCGTAGTTTAGAAGATATGAATTTTTTAATAATTTTTATTGACAAACAGATAGGGTTAAGGGAAAATTTGGGAAAATCCAAAACTAAATTTTTTTTCTCAAATTTAAAAACACACTAATAGTAGTAATTACTTACCTCCATCTGCATATGAGCCATATCTTTAGCCTGTGCCAATGCCATTCTAGCTTCAATTTGTAAGCGAGCCTGTTTCGTAAAAAAATCTATTTCTTTGGTTTCATCTATGGTATTTTTGGGCCCTATTGGCAAGCTGGTCGGACGTGCTGTAAACAAAAATTTTTTTTTAATTTAGAAATTCATATTTAGAAATGAAATGAAATTCCACCTTTTTCCATTGAGCAACTCTTTTTGATATTTACAGATAATGGCCGTGAATTGTACGGATGCGTTCCAGAACTATATCGGGAACTGTAGCTATTGCCATTTGATGTATTATTTGAGAATGTTTGAGACTTAGATAATTTTGGACATGATTCACTATTTGAACTGGAGCTCTCCGTATCGGAAGCAGTTTCATTCATAAAGCAAATTTGGAGATTCATTCCTATACATTGAAAGTTATATATTGGTACCATATACAAATATTGTTGTAATTAGACTAACCGTTCTGTAATCTTGAGTGTAAACTAGGTTTTCGACCTGGTTTATCTGAAATCGCCTTATCGAAATAGTCATCTTCTGCTCCCATTGCCAAACGTCTGCGTATTTCTTCACGATCATTGCGTTTCTGTAAAAAAATTAAATATTTTATTGGCACTCACTGTAATGAAGAGATGGTTAGATATAGATAGAGATAGAGAGAGAGAGAGAGAGAGAGTGGTATTAATCACCTTATCATCTTTCATTTGAATTACCCGAACAAATTTGTCAATAACATTATCAAGTTCTTCGGAAAATTTCTCTTTGCTTGCAAGATCAACCGGTTCCCAGGTATATTTTTCTTTATCATTCGAATAAACCCTTGGAAACATACTGGCTCGATGGTAACCATCATCGGTGGTACCCGGTTTATTTACAGACACATAATTTCGATTGCGAGATATTAAATTGAAAATATTCTGTGCCGAATATTTCTGTGGCACATCCTGTTCCGGATCATCTTTATGGCACTTAGTATAAATTGGTTTAAAATTAATTTTCGATTTTAAATTAACCAAAAAATTATCAAACATATTGAAATGTCTATTAATCAATTACTGGCACTTTTTTTTTGCTTCTATTTCCTTAATATGGCACCACAAACAATCGCACTTATCATTGATTCAATATAATGGTATGTAAACAATATTCAGTTACGCTTCTTAATATTCCGGAATACTTAAGCAGTCTGTCAAATATATTGTTGAACAAGGTCTACAGACCCTAAATGTACATAGTTATAATCTATATAGATGTATTGGTTAGTTTTGATTTTGATAAATAAATACAAAAGAGGGAACAGAGATGTATCTCCCATTTATTCTATATAATCAAATGCCGTGTATATTACACACGCACACCATTTTAACACTGAGTACCTAAATTTTTTTAAAAAACACAAAACTAAATCAACCGAAATACACAGTGATGAAAAATGGCAGATGTTTGTTTAAAATCGATTTACATACATGGAAGGTTGAAGAGCAAACGAAATTAACTAACAACTGCTTCAAACCATAGGCAGGCATTGGTTTTTAAGCCCTCATTGTTCGTTATATATCCATACATATAATAATAATAATAAACCACCACCTGTTGAAATCTTAGTATAGTTTTTTTTCTTATTATTAATTTTGGGCAGAACGCATGCCACCAGCTGAGACTGGGAAATATTTTTTATCTATCGGCGCATAATCTTCTTAGTCACACAGATATTTTGCGAATATTTTGAAATAATTTTTAGATAAGTAGTTTAATGAATGTATTGTAGAGAGGAGTTTTTTTCACATTTTTTCACATGATCATCTATATTCCTTTCGGGAGCAACATACTCCTTTGAGAATATCCTCCAAATATTCATATTTCTCTGTATATAATTTTAAGAAATAAATTTGTACTTTATTGTTTCATTTTAGACAAAATAAACTTTTTTTTAGATGATTTAGTACATTTTTAGGTTATGAAGCTATTGTATTATTACCGTTATAAGGACACTATACTTTAACACTAGTTTATTAACTAATAAATACTTATGCTATAGGTATATATATATACATTTGAATAAATATGAATATTACTTTCACGATCCAGTTTGCGCACCGAAAGTCGCGTCCTGTATGTTCATTGTTTTTATTTCTATTTTTTCGTTTTATACTCATTTGTTTATTGTTATATTGAATTGTATAATAGGGTGGATTATTTTTGTATGGTGATTTTTGGATTGGATATTTGCCAAAGTCCTGGGGGCGGAAAACTACTGTTATAGCCTAAAAATCTGAAAATTTGAAGAGTTATAAGTCAAAAACTAAAAAAACTACCAATTTTTGACCTTTGAACGGGTCGCGGGACCATCAAATATATTTTTTTTGCACAAAATTTTAAACTTAAGATTTTTAGGCTATAAACAAGTTTTCCGCGCCCAGGGCTTTGGCAATTCTCAGTTTTTAAAAAGCGATCCACCCTATTGTATAATAATAATTATTATTATATTTGTTTCAACCAATTATTGAAACCCTATATACTACAGTTATTAAGGAATATTTTTAATCTTCAAACTTCGCAACATTTTCTTTCTATTAATTAATGATGAAAATTCGATCTGAGAAAAATCACCGTACCCACACTGACATGGAATCGATACTGGAATCATTGGATTTCGAGTTCAATGCTCTGATTACTAAGCTGCCTGTACAGTATGACGTATTGGATTCAGTTTGAACCTAGAGTAACTTACTATCAATACTACAAAGGTCCTAGGTTCGATTCCAGATCAGTATTTGTACGAAGAAACTCCGAAATACAACTTTGAGAAACTTGATAGTATCGACCTTACAGAAATGGTAATATGGTCAAACTGGGCCCTCCAATCAAAGACTGATTAGGTACACAGACAGCTTTAAAACCAATGAAGGAGTGAAGGAAGTGGCTTATATGGACCCAGAATAATGTCCTCAATAGCCCTAGGAAAATATGCTACTGTGTTTTAATCAGAGATCATAGGGATTGATGCATATGTGCACAGAAAAACATCAACGGAAAATATGGAAATCAAAGAATCTATATTCTGTCTGACAGTCAAGCAGCTCTCATAGCACTAGACTCCTCTGTCATTAAATCAAAGCTAGTATGAAACTGCCAAGAAAAACTAACACGTCCGTGAAACACAAATAGTGTTAAGAGAGAATTTTCGCCAACGAAACCGCTGATGCCCTTGCAATAAAAGTTGGCACGTCACATTTAATTTGTGAATACAGTAGGGAACTCACAATAGATCCAATGGGTCGCAGTGAAGAAAGGCATCATAAAACCCCATATTTAAACTAAACTAAACTAAACTTGGTCTTCGGAAAAATCAAGATTACGTAATGAAGGATTAATTGTCAGAATTATGTCCTAAATTAACTGTGAACAATTTATTAAAATTTTAAGAAAGGATAATCAGTATTAAGTCTCGACCGCGAAATGTCAACAAAAAAAAAAAAACTGAACATTTCAGGAAGGAGAGGAGAAAGGGAGGATTTTTCACTAATTTTATTGTTTACCGTCATTCTTTACAGGCAAACAATTAGTAAAAGAAAATGGTCACCCTTATCGAATCAGGAAATCATTCATAATAATTGTGCGTTCACAAAATATGAGCAAAATTACCCTGAAATCATACAAAATGTTTATCCAAATGAGACTGAAACACGCTCAAAACATCATTTGTTTATAAAATCTAATTATGTATGTATCTATAGATCTAGATCTAGACAATATATCTAGGTATCTAGGTATAGTTAGGTAATAGGTATATGTAGGTAATAAAAATGCCCTAAATTTTAAAGCTTTTTGTCAACCATAAGCTCACAATCAATAATTGCACACAAATCACACTAGATGGCTATATAATAAGATTTATTAAGATCTAATTAGAATTGTTTATTTGTATTTAAACATACATAGGAGCGTCGATTTGTTTATTTAATATTTTGAGTCATTTGTCTATCGTTCAATTCAATTTTAAAATAAACAATGATAATGTGTCCGACAAGATAACTTAAAAATTCTTAAATGATTAGAAATTGTAATATTTATTTATTATTTGTATGTATAGGTTGTACGATAATTACCTAATACATGTACTTGTAATTTATACACATACTATGTGATGTTTAAGTACAGCGATGGCTTATATACAATACCCGCTAACTCATTTTAACAGTTTTTTTTTTATTGCATAAACTTGATGTTTAAGCAACCCTGCACCTATGGTAAAATTATCACAAAAAGTTTCTTTTAAAAATTTGGTTTTTTTTTTGCAATATTTGACCATCTGCTAACTCAATAGCTATACGAAACAACTTTAATTTTTACTGTCTCCTAAAAAAAACATAAAAATAAGTTATAAGCCATCGATTGTTGGTTTAAGGCCAGAATTCACTAAGTACATTTTGCAACCTTATATTGGCAACACATCATATGTATTTAAAAGGATATTTAAAATGGTGTTAGGCGCAATTTCATTGAAGTAAGACAATCGCGCTATGTATATTATAATCCGAAATCCTAAATTTGGTTTTTGACTTAGTGAATTCTGCCTTTAAGCCAACCCTATGTATATATATTTATGTTATATGTACATATTGAAGGTATATTTATAAAATTTATACGAGCTCGAAGAGAGCATAGAAATCGAAATATTTTAAGTCTCACATACAAATTTCCATTTTTCCATTAGTCCTTCTCAATCAATCGTCTTTATCGTTAATCTGCTCCATTATGGTTAGTACTATATATATCAGTTAAACTATAGTTGAGACTTTTAAGGTTTAATGCAATATCGAAAATTGGTTAGGTAATATAAATTTTCCATAGTAGGTATTCGATATTTAATCTCCGGGGTATCCTTTAACCGTTCTAAATTTTTTTTGGGGTTATGTTTCGTAAATCTAATAATAATAATCTAAAATAAACAAAGAAAAATGTAAAATTACAAAAAATAATTAGAACAATGACCCCCAAAATTTAAATTATTTACTTTAATAACCCATTCTTCTCCTATTTTACGACAATGATTTTTTTACCAAATACCTTTCTAATTTTTGGAAATTTTGAAATTTTAATATTGAAAAAAGTTGATATTTTGACCACCCAACTTTTTAGTGGGAGACGGAAAGTGAATTTTTTTATTATTTTTGTTTCGATATTCTTTCATTTAATGGGAGAAAAATCCAAAAAAAACACGATTTTTACAAAAACAAAAAAAACAAAAATTATGGGATGGCAATAGCAAATGGCAAATGCACATAAAAAACCTAAACTGAAAAATGTATGTCTTTAGCTCAACGCGTTTGTTAAGTTATCGAGCGACCGAGTGATCAGAGACAACTTTTTTCATATGCAAATTACCCATTAGCTGGTAACTTTATTTATATTGTATTATTGTGTACAGATGGTGTATATTGTATAATAAGTAATAATAGATTGACCACGGGATTTCGGTTAAAAAGTTTGCCTATTCGAAAAATTCAAAAATGTTCGAATTTTGTAAATAATTTGAGATTTTCGGATTATCTTTTATTTATTTCGACTTAACTTTAGTGTATTATTACCGTTTTGACAAAATTGACATATTTTTGTGTACATGGAGTTAAATTAAACACAAAATGGTTTCACTAACATTCGAAAGTAAGATTTTTTGTTCATAAATTAATGCATAAGACAATCATTTTTTTACTATTAAAAATGGGTTTCTGGTATACTTTGATATCTAGTTTTTATTAACAATTATATTTCTAATGAAATACTTGTAATTAAAGTTTGCCTGTTTTCGTTTAATTCGCTGCTTTTTTCGGACGAAAAAGTTGCTACGCCGTCGCCAATTTGTTAATATACTTTTACACTATCTGTATTATTGTGTGGTTAAGTATAGGTAAAATTACTTACATCTTTATTAAAAACACTAAACAATTTCACCGTATTAATACTTTCATGGTCATCGTATGTGAGCGTATACAAATCGTTCACAAATCTCGTATCTTTTTTATAATGTCGTTTTGGAAATGATGTACGATCGTTAGAAGTTAAAAACATTATTAAAAAACTTAATTACATATTTGCCAAAAATAATACAAACAAACAAAAATACCACTAAGGTCTTTACCCACCACTACCACTTTCAATGTGCACCATCATTATATTATTGCGTTTTGCTTTAACAAAAATCATAATTAAATTGCAAACATATTGGTTAGTTTTGCAATACACAGTCAGTAGTCATATTATAAATTACTAGAACTAGATAGACGCTTTCTTTAAAGAAAATCCATTTCGAAAATCCATTAAAATAGGTAATTTTAATAATTACACGGCCATTGTCAAAACAGATTAAGAAGTCTTTTGTAGTTCACAAAGAAAAAGATTCTAAATGATTATGTACAACAGGCGTCCCTCGTATAACGCAGAGGTTCGACAAAAATGCAAAATTATACAAATCGCGTTATACGAGACATTAATTAATTTAATCAAATTTCAAAAGTAAAAAAAAAAAATGAAACAAAGGTGGATACAAAACCAGACTTCCCATTAAAGTATTTATTAACAAAAACTATAGGAGGAACTCAAAAAATTTAGCGTCCCCCCACCTGAAAACGTCAACAGCCCTCCTAACATCAACTGGAAATATATTGAACAAGCTGATTATTCTCTTATGTGAGTAAGTGGCTCGTCCTTGCCAATGAAATGAATTTAACCTCACTTTGCAAATATTTTGGAACTGAATTGTTCACAATTTTGTACAGCAAAGATAAGCAGCGGACATCAAGGTACCCAACTAACAATTTGACTTCGATTATCGAAGCTATTTCCTCTCCCGCAATATTGCTTAAGCAAGATCTTATAAAAGGACATTTGGACCACTTTACCGTGTAGCTATTCGCAAATTTTTAATCTGTTTAAGACTTACTGTTGCTTAGGTTATGCGTTATTCTTGGGGTCACAAGTTCTTTTCGATACTACTCACAAATTTCTGGAAGCTCTATCAAAACTTTATTGAACTTTCGTCGTTTATAAATATAGCTTACGTGCTGATTCCGAATCTATCTTCCAACCCATATAAAAATTATGGCCATTTTTCCATGTAAACTTAACTCAACTTAAGCGGTTCCGGCATTATTCATTTTCAGTAAACTTTAATAGCAAAAAAAAAAAAATTCTATTAGACATTACAGAAAAGATTAAAGCTCGATAAGAAGCTTTCAGTTTCAGGTGGTATTTAATTAATTAAAAATATAAATAAATTAAATTGTTTTTTTTAATAAAAATATTGAATAAATACCTACACATCTACATCTCTGTATAGGGTATGTATGTACTTAATTACAAACAATTGATTTGAATCAAATATTTTGATTGACAGGAAAATAATTAGTGGTATTAATTTGAAATGAAAATTGTAACACAAATAACTAATTACGTATTGGAAAAGTCTGTTTCCGTTATATAAATTGTGTACATTCTGTAAACGACTATACTATTACTATAAGTTATGTTGTCCGAACTGTTTACCAGATAAACTATTATAAATATGGTGACTGACCAATTATGAGATATAATTTCATGTTTGTGGTTATTCAGTGCGCATAATCGGCAAATATACAATATCCTCTATCTATATATTCTATTCAAAATGATATTTTATTATTCAAAGCACACTGCAAAAAAAAAATTCTAAATATCCATTTTTATATCATTTATGCTGGGTATAGTTCTGTTAATTTATTATTTTTTATGTACAACTCATTGCTTAGACATATTTTTAAGGACATAATCACTACAACAACAAAGTTGTTAGGATCCTTAACGATTTTTTTCTTTCTACTATAAATTTATCACAAAATTGGGAAAAAGCCAACAAACAATATTTATCGTTGACATGTAAAAGTACAATCAGTTGCGACTCGTCAGAATTATTGATGGACTTATAATACAAAATTAGGGCAGTTTTTTTAGGCAAGACAATACTCACCTATAATCAGGGTTGTTAAAGTAATACATTTTTTCGAATTTGTTACCAAATTTTGGTAATAAACGTAACAAATGTAAACTGATAATAAATGAAACAAATGTAACAAATGTAACAAATTAATACGATTCCATCCAATTAAGTTTGACATATACATGAAATAACCCACTCAAAAGTCATGTTCCGAAATTTTTTTTAACCCTAATCGTGTCACGATGTGACTCTGAGTCACATTTGAATTTTGAACTTAAATGTTTTGATTATTTCATATTGCATTCCCAACATTTTTTCTTGCTTATTATTTAAATTAACAATTAACACTAAAAAAAAATAGTAATTGCAAATTTGGAGTTAGGCATGATATCAAAATTGACCTTTTAAAGAAAAGTAACAAAAACACGTGACACGATTAGGGTTAATGAAGAATTAGCGACAACTATTGGGTTAAAAAATTGGTACAAATTTTGGTAATAAATACATGTAGCAAATGTAACTTGATTTTCATTGTGTAACATTTACATTTATTACCATTAACAAATTAGGTATTTTATCGATCATTTGTTCCTTTAAAAACCCCGCCTATAATGAGATATATCTCCAAGTACACGCCCGTAGAGTCTGGATTGCCAGGATAGTCACACAGTAAATGGCTACGTAAATACTGAATATAAATTTGACAGGAAAAACATTATTCGGCAAAGAGTTTCAGATTCTGGAAGTTCTCGGTTCAAAAGTAAAATTGGTTCTAGCTTCTAGAAGTGATAGGTAACTTGAAGATCTTTGGTGAAAACAAAACTGATATGTTCAAAAAAAAACTTAATAAAATTAACACAGTTAGTAGGTAATTTCCTGCAAAATCATCGTTTACTTTTGAGGCATCTTCGTGAGACGCTGTGTACAATAAATCCGAAGATATTTAATCAAATTTTCAACAATTTTATGAGGATACCCATAAAGGAGCTTCAGTTTCTCTATCAATCATTCTGCTAATAGCAATTTGATCTGATGGTTTTCGATTCGCCCATATCAATACCAATTTAGCTTATTTATGAATATTTAGTTGTCAAAATTTTCGAAATTACATCAAAATTAAATTAGGCATTTTTTCGGTTGGTTGAATTTATCAATTACCCATAGAAACGCGAGTAATCCTTTAAATGGGCAAATCAATTAGGTGCTGTATCTGTTTCTGTGGCTGATGATGGGATCAATAACTATAAATGTATTTTGTATGGATGAATAGGAAATTCCATAACGTATTAAAAATTCAACAAAAAATTCACACAACAAATTAACCATATAACCAGTAGGGATGACTGGGGCAGATTCGTGCACAGGGTACTTGGCTAAAAATCTAAATCGGGGTTAGCTAAACATTCTGAATTAATTTTTACTAAGGACTATAATCGTTAAGATTCCACAAAAATTTTTACAGTTGAGATCATCTTAACACAACAGTAGGGTTACCGACAGTTCAAATCTCCCTTTTGACATGCAAAACTATGTCGGTACTGTCAAGAAGTTTTGATGTTCTTTTTATTTTAATTAAATGAAGAACCACAGAGATGACAGAATCGTAGAATTTTATAAACTTTGTTTAGAAGATCTGCTGCCAATAGAAGTTCGGAGCAAAAATAAATACAATTTTAATTTTTAGTAAATAGGAAGGACTGAATTTAATTTCTTTATGTATTCTTTAATCTGTCTAGTTAGATTTTTAGAAAAAATATAGTGAATTATAAGATTGCCAAAAAATCAGCATCAAATAAAAATACTGATTGTCTAACAATTTTTGGATAAAAAAAAGATAGCAAAAAGCAGCAAATTTCGCTTAAGTGTACGAATGTACCCTAGTCCACCCTAGTCATTCTATTCGATTTGCAATATTGTTAACACTTTGAGTGCCAAGCTGATTTTGATTCGGAATATAGAAAAATTAAATATGACAACAACGATAGAGAATACAAAAATGAAGTTTTCTTTTATAAACCAAGAATTTCCACGACCTACCTTTATGGCGCTGCAATCAATTTTATCTAATTTTAAGTGTTTTTAATCATTTACTCGAAAAATGTTTGAATTACAGAAAAAATAAATATTATGAAAGTGATAAAGAATAAAAAAATAAAGATTTTATTTATAGACAAAAAAATTCCATGACCTACCATTACGGTGCTGTAATCAATTTGATGTCATTTTTTGGGTTTTTATCATTTGTGATTCAATTGCCAAGAACTAACTATACATAATAAGTTAATAATTTGCCATTATATTTTCATGCAACGTCATCGATAAGTGGCACTTAATTTGTTAAACACTGCCAATTACATAAAATGTGAACTTGTTTTTCTTTAAGGTATACAAAATTTGTAGCTGAAATTCAATTTTCATATAAATTTTTCAATGAATGTTACGAATTACGATACGAATAGAAGTCACATTGTTAATTGTACAATAATTTCAAGAATAGTTTGCGCTTGACTGGTCAACCATAAAATATGAGCCATTATCAGTAAGTTAGACTTGTAGTAGTGGGTAGAGTAAGTACATTCGATTAGTTTGAAATATATGTAGAAGAAGAAAATCAATAACCAAATATTTACCATTAGTTCAGATTGTCTTATTTGCAGATTCTCAGAAGAAATAATTGGTTTTTGTTTAAGTCGCTCATAAAAAGGATCATTTTCATCTATAATACTTTCCACCATCATTTTTCACATATTTATGTAGGCACACAAAATATCACACGAAAGAATTTGATTTTTTATTTTTTTTTACTAATACTGTCGTAAATAATTTTCGGCTTAAATTACAATACAAAATTAATTTGTAATTAATGTATGTACGGCAGAACGACACCGGTTACATAAAACTACCTTAGTTCGTAATAAATTGCCACAAAATGTGTCTATTTGAAAGTACCTTCACTCTATAAACTAATGTAAAATGACTTCATAAAAATGTTATTGCACGATAAGAACGGTTTTTGATATCAATTAACCTAACCGTTGATAGTGTTACCTGTTAGTCGGTTTTATTACACACAAAATGTGAGCTTAAAATTAGGGTAATATGATAAATAAATAAATTAATTTTTTTTTTTTGCAAACTAAGGTGTAATGGGTAGACATAATAAAGTGTAATATATAGTTAACCAACCGAACTGCTAAGTATTATACTTACCTACCATAGATGGTAAAATTATAAAGAGAATCTATCTTTGTAATATGATATTAAGAAAATGGAAATGCATTTGGAATGCTACACGCAAAAATTTTAAAAACAATAATAAAGAATTTTCCGAACGGGAGTTAGTCAATTCTGCTAGAAGGCTTGGATACCTGGAAAGTAACAAGCAGACTATCATCAAGTCTCCAGGTCTTGGTGAAACTGTGCTTAAGACATTAGACGGGATTAGAAACGAATAAATATGGAGAATCACAAAATTGGTTAATTTGTTATTTTGAAATTTGATAATTCCATTTTGATATTTCGTAATTTATTTAAAACTTTTAATAAATCTCTAAAGAATATGTAAGGAACTATTTCTAGAAAATAATAAAAACAATTTTAATAGATTTTTGTCGTTGCCCTTGCCCTATCCTACTCTAAATATTTCCACGGCCATATTATTGTCATGCCTTATCCTATTGCCCTGCTCTTGCTCTTAACCAAGACTTTTCATCGCTCTCCTCTGCCTTTGCTCTAAGTCTCTTCTAGTATGCTCATATTCTCCCGTTGCTTTACCCTTGAACTGCTCTGGCACTTCTTTCCCTCTACTCTTGCACTTTCCTCGCTCTGCTTTCGATCTGTTATTGTTTTGGGCTCCTTTAATTGCAAAATTATTGAATTTATTGAACCAAAAAAAAAAAGTTTCAACAACTAAGTACAAAATTCAATGAGAATCTATGAGAACGTTCAAAAGACTATAAGATCAAATCATTGTTCATCAAAAAATTCTAGAATATAACCAACGACCATACATTTCATACTTACGGAATGCAAAGCAATCATCCACAAAAGGAGAGATTATCTGCGGAAATACTGCCTATTTGAGAGGGACCTTCCGCCCCAAATTCCACTCAAGATTCTAAGATTTCTAAAAGAAATTGAACTTAAGAAGGTACTCTAGATAATGGGGTGGCTCCGTGAAGATAGATGTAAGAAGAGGGGGGACACAATAGATCTAAATACAGGTCGAATCAATCAATACTTTTCATAAGTTTTCTCTATGCCTAACTATTAGTATTCTCTATCTATATCTTGTTCTTGTGCATATATAGTAAGTCTAACTATACATTAAAATTAAATTGAATCTCTTGCAGAAAATAAAACAATGTAATTATGAAATTCTTTTCAAATAAATTTGTAAAACAATTTCCTGTTTCCGTCAGAGGTCCATAAAATAATCATTTATTTATAAAAGAAATAAATCATTTTCTCTATTTATATATCTACTCACCCTTAGTTCCTCTTCCTTTGCCGCTTTCAAATGGTTTTCGATTGCCTCCAAATCAATTACGGGTAGTGCTGTTTCGATGTTATATACATCAAAGCTGGCTGTCAAAAATAAGATAAAAGTTATTAGAATTTTATATTTAAGTTATATCCTTTGACTTTGATATACACACATATACAATTATATTCAACGTTTTATATACGTACATATGTACACAGAGAGACGAAGGTTATTTTACTTTGTAAATATAAAATTTGTAAGAAAAAGGGCATCTTCGAAAATGTTTTCCTAAAAACGCGGTGAAATTATGTACTATATAGTTTAAACAAAATTGGTAGAGACTTAAACGGCCTATCCAACGACAAGCAGATTAAACAATTGGCCATCCACTATAATTTCCTTGCCGAACATTAGTTGGCGTTTCAGTATCATTGCAGTTTTTAACTATGAAATTTTTTACAAAAAAAAAAAAAAAAATTAGTGAAATTCTCGTGTAACACGTAGAGTTATCAGACGTACTCTTTAAAGAGTACAAGTACTCTTTTTGAGGGTCTTCTCTTTTTTACTCTTTTTATTTTTCCGAAATACTATAATAGTACTCTTTTTAGAAATGCTGCAGATAGTCATTAAATTTTTTAATTTCTTATTTTAAAATTTAAAAAAAGTTTTTTGAAAAGTAACTCAATTTTGAACTTTCTTAATCTTAAAGATATGGTTTTGAAACTTTTATATTATTTAAAATTTGTAGTATTTTTTGCCAAATAAAATTTTTTCAAAAAAGTTAACCCCTTAAGGTCCAACCATTTTGAACATGAAAAGTGCCTAACCAAATTTTTTTTCACTTTCTTTCATAAAAATGACGTAAGTTTTTTTAAAAAATAATCTCATGATAATGGGATCAATAATTCTCACGTTTCGCCACTGTGTGTTGTTGTTGTCGCAGCAATAATGAGTTTATTTTGACATAATATCAAAATTTTTCTTTTCGTTGCCTTTTTTGTAATGTAAAACTTGTAACTGAAGCTCAATAGTGTAGACTGTAGAATACCTAGTCTCGTAGATGTCACAAAAAAAAACCAATTTCGGTTTTTCTAATAAGGGAGTGTTTTTTTTTGTACTCTTTTTTATTATGATTTATAAAAAAATATACTCTTTTTCTGAAATTAAATATGGTAACCCTAGTAACACGGTAGTTCTACAATACTAGATAATACCTATTTAATTAATACAACACGGTTTCGTACAACACAGAATTATGTTGGAACTTATCTACCGCGTTATAGTCAAAATTGTTGGCTTCCACTCTTCCAGACATTTTTATTATTTCACTGATGGTTCACACACCGAAATTTTATAAAAACTGAAAAAAGACTGTTGAGCAAACAGCGACCCTCACAAAAATCAAGAATTTTATAGAGATATTTTCAAAAAATAATTTTTAATTTCATAGAATTTTTCAAAAATGCCAGCAAAATCGGTAAGTACATACTTATTCATAGTGGTCAGTACTGATGTATTCATAGTAAAAGACGATAAACTAAATTTTGGTTGGCATGTCATCTGGAAAAATTCTAATTTACTTATCATTTACAATTTCTAGCGGAATCAAACCACCCGTCCTCTTAATAATTTAAAAAAAAACGTTCAGATAGATACTCATATTTTCATATAGGAGCAGGTGGAAATAAATATATGGAAGAGTTCTAATTGTCATTTAAAATTTCAAGTGGAATCAAACCACCCGTTCTCTTAATAATTAAAAAAAAAACTTGATCAATCTCAAAACATGGCACTGCATTGGGAAACACCAAATGATTGATGGCTGATTTTATGTATTGATATAAGGATGATGTGTTTGCAATTTATCCAAAAGAAACATATTTCATTTAGGAGCATATCGTCCTGTCTCTAGCAATACCGCCTATCTAACATTTTTAAAAAATTTTCAGGAGAGACATATAAAACACTTTTCCATAAGAACTATAATGTTATCTGTACAAATACGGATTTAAAAAAAATGTCAGATAGGCGGTATTGCTAGAGACAGGACGATATAAGTTGAGAAACAATGTCTAACCATCAAGTTCATTTTTCAAGAATGATTATATGAGAATTCACTGTTTGATCGAAAACCTACTCACACACAAAACGTATATGTGTAGTGTAACTCCTATTGGTCAATACAGAACAAAATTACTGCAATCCTCTTTTTGTTGTTGTTGGTACACGTACGTTTCTTATGCAGGCTTTCTTTGATGGCAATAATCAATTATAGAGAAAGAAGAAAGAACACAGATTAAGAAAAAGTAGCTGAATATGTAGGACATAGGTACCGCAAATCAAATATACCCACAGAAACCATACAACATGCTAAAATTAGATGGCATGGCAGTCTTCATATACTTTATAAGTCAACTATAATACTTGGGCTCTACAATAGACACGACTCTGACATTACAATCCTTTGGGATTTAATCTAAAAAACCATGTTTTTTTTTAATGCAAAGAAACCAATCTATTAAGTGCGGCTTAAAGAAATAAATTTGGAATGAGAACGAAAATATATTATAATGTAACCAGCATGTACATTATTTGTTTCTAAGAAATTATCAAGGGAAAACATACGCACACAACATACATGTACAGTACAGTGTACATGTACATTGTACATACATAAGTAAGTACATACATAACTAATTCTGTGAGTTGCTCAATTCCATCTAATATATAAATCTGTAATAAGTGTCTATTTCTTCTTCTTTTTTTTCTAACAAAAGCCTTACATAATATTCTACGTACATTCTTTTTGATCTTGAATTGTGACAGAAATTCTCGTTAATGTTTACATAACATCTCTGTTGGTTTGAATAAATAAACGAAGGACCAAAAGCGTTTCTCCATTTTGTATACGGCAAAAAAAGTTCCCAAAAAAATTACTGGTTTGAGGTTTACGGTTTTATTATAATTTAATTAACCCCATTTCGAGAACACTTATACTGTGTAGCCACAGTGAAAAATTCAGACACAATGTCAAAAGAAATGTAGTTTTGCTTAGACC
>JANSTT010017078.1:0-18563 GCA_026745375.1 Platyura marginata | reverse complement strand
TCCAACCACCCGGCCTCAGATTCAAATTAACATGCCAGAGAAAAACATTTTCATGTTTTACCCCAGTCGGACTTGAAACCCGGGACCTCCCGCTCCAAAAGCAACCACTCAATCCACTGAGCCATTTGGTCGGGGGCTACAATGTATGTTAGAATAATGTCCATATTATGTAGTAAATTTAAATTCCTATTAAAATATCCCTCCGCTATCCATCACTAAACGTAAGTTCGATGAGCCAAGTATCGAACACCGATAAAGGTTAACGAGGAGGAAAGATCGATGAAGATTGAGGGAGCTCTATGAACCGGCGAGCAGTGTGGACGCTCGAGCTCGTATTAAAATCATTAATATAAAAACAAGCATAACAGAATTAACAAGGAAACAACATTTATACGAGATTCATACAACATTTAAATACATCTTATTACAACATTTAAAACATTATATATACAACATAAACATATTTATAAAATGCAACATATATTCAACTTGCATTAAAATTATACTACATCAAAAATCGTACACATGGCTCTAACGTAAACAACGGAAGTTCTGGATGGATCCTTGTTCAGATAAGTTGTGCAAATTCCAACCTTCCCTTAATATTTAGCATCAAAATTAATAATAAATTTATTAACTAAGATCTTTTATAATTTTAAGTAAAGTGGTGTTCCGCGAGCCAGGGGCATTACAGTACTATTAGGTACCTGGAACATGGATGAATTTTTAGCAGAGGATTGGAGCAGCCACACAAAACTTCTTTGATAATAACATTAACGTTTATGCCATTTTTATTGTGAAAGCCCGTTTCTACGCGTTTAAGTAGTCTAGTAGTTAACTAAATTTTAATTTAATTTTAAGTGGATTTAGTAGTGAAAACAGAACATATAATATCAATTAAATTAAGTGATTTAGTTAGTAATAGAATAGAATAAATTCTATTTTTTCGTTTAGTAAGTAAGCGTGGCTTGCTACGTCTTGACTAAATTGTTTTCAAATTGTTAACAAAACAATTTAGTTTTGAAGTTGTAAGAACCTTGGTTTTCCCTTAAGTATGTAGAAGCGAATTAAAAAAAAAATGAAGGAAAGCCTAAGCGATCTGTAGATAAGTTTGTTTCTTTAAATAAACATATAATTTTTTCGTTTTACGCATAAACTCACCCGATCGCCAATAAACGCACCTAAATCTCACATCCCAATAGTTCCTTTCCAAGTCACCGGCGTGACGCAAAAGCGAATTCGGGCAGGAAAAAAGATGACAATGAGATGATGGAGAAAAGACGTGGAAGAAGAAAGGAAGAGGTGATTGTGAAGGCGTACTGTTTTTTTCATTGAGATTATTTTTTTGGACAAGGATAAGGAAAATTGTAAATTTAAAGTTAGAAAAAAATTGTATAAGAAAAGATAAGTTGGAAGAGAAAGGAAAAGAAGAAAAAAAGTTAAAGAAAATAGTACGAGGGCAGAAACGTGGGAAATCCTCCAAAAGTTCGGAAAAGTGCTACATTTTTTTTATCAAGGGAAAGCCAAAGGGAGCCAAGGAAAGAAGGGAATAAAAGGCAAAAAGCTTACAAAGCGTACAATGTCATCGGTGGTCGGAAAATATAATAATTAAATTTGTCAGCCATTTCGATTGAAAAAACGACTACTTATGAACCTAACTAAAATACTAAAACCGGCATTGGTACAAATTTCATTAAATTAACTACCTACTTAAAATTAAGTTAAAATTTAGTTAACTGCTTAACGCGTGGAAACTGGCCATGTATAGGTTTGTAAGTACATAGGTTAGGTTAGGCTAGGAGGGGGCTGTAGGGCTATTGACCCTTCACCACTGAGACCTAAAAGATCTATTGTAGCCTCAGGTGGCGAAGCCTCTTATGGCGCAAGGCCGGACATTGTCAGAGTATGTGTTGCGTCAATTCGTCTTCCTCGAGACAAAAGCGGCATGAGGGGTCAGGTATATTGCCGATTTTGTGGAGATGATATCTCAAATGGCAGTGACCTGTGGATAGCTCAGTGTAAATTCTGAGGCTGTTTTTATGAAGCCTAAGCAGCTTGTCAGCTCTTTGTTGAGAATGCGGAGTTATGAATTTCTTCACGTGTTGTAGACCCGAGATGCTTTCCCAGTGCAACTGCTTTTCGCCCTCTTCCCAGTCCATTGTCGCCCTTCTTATTATACCTTTTGATATTCCACAGAAAGTTTCTGGACCGATGAAGGTGGCTGCAGCGCTTTCTCTTGAGAGCGCGTTCGCGGTTTCATTGCCCACGATGCCCTCGTGTCTTAGCACCCAAAGAAGAGTTACTTTGTTGGTGCTGCTTATCAGCTTTGTAAATTCTTGTGTTCTGGTATCGTCTATCCAGGTTTACTTGAACGCATGTTTCAATGGCGATGATTTTCGATTGAAACAGTTATAAGTACATATTTATGATAAAGAAAAAAAAATGGTAACGAAATGATATCGAAAATAGGTATTATTCTAATACGACAAACATTGGTCAAAATATTGAAAATCAAATTAAAATTAAATTAAATATTCTTAAGTTTAACTTAAATTTTACTCGATTCATTCACAAAAACAATAAACACTTTCGATGATTCACTTTGTTGTTTATTTAATTTCAATTTATTCACCGAGGACTCGTAGACCCATAATAGTCCAAATTGATATTTTATTATTATAAATTTTACTAATTGGTATTATAATTCATTTCTTTTTTGAATGACGTTTATCAAATTTTTAAATGGCACGCCATTTTGTACTAATACGCGCAAAAGACACGCCTCCATGTCTTTTGCAATTAAAACATCTCTCCATTGACGCTTTGGTTAGCTTTCCTTTGACACAAAAATACTTCTTCCGAAATTGCATGAGACTGAAAATTTTAATTTTTATAATTTCTTCCCAATAAAAACTTCCGTCACTTGTATTATGTACGTTTTTTTTAATATTGTCATTTATCATATCGACATCAATTATAAAATAAGCAACGACACGTATTCTAACATTACTGTGTATAGAGACACCTACATATAAAATATTTTCTTATTTATGTACATAAAAATATGAAAGGCGAAATTTTAAAGATATAATAATAAAAAAAAAAATATTGATTGTTTTATGTATAGTAACAAGGAAAACAATTTCAAATAACTATGTCTCAAATTCAAATTTAGTATCGGTGTGTCTTTAGTCAGGTATATCTATGCTAATAATAGGTACAACTGGTTTTAAGTGATCGTTTTTCTTATTTAATATTTTCTTGTTCTTTTTGTCGCGTTTGCTCAAGTCGTCCATTTGTACGCTAGACTCCAACGGAACACTTTGACCATTTTCCGAGTGATATGATATGTTTCCATATTCTTGCAGAAATGGCAGAGCACACAATAAAAATTGGCTAAAATTTTTCCGTATACCAAACCACCCTAAATGTATTTATTTTTTTAGTATTTAACGTTTTTTTTTTGTATTAAGTAATAAGAATACATTACATTTATTTCCCCCTTTAGCACTGAAGCTCAATAGAATTAGAGTAAATAAAGCGACCAGCAATGGTCCAGAAACCGCAATAAAAGGCCAATTTAGGTCACCATCTAATTTGTCCGCAAGTAACACCTTCAATTCCATGCAATTTAATATCAAATATCCGGCAAAAAAAAAAAAAAAGAAAATACCTGGTACACTAGAATTGGAAGCACCGTTAAGGAATTGCCAATAGCAGAGTTAATAGCCGATTTTCTCTGTTGTTGTGATACTTCTGGAGTACGAAGTAGTATACCACAAAATATGATACTGTACAATACTCCTAAAATTCTTTTCATTTTAACACACTGTAGAAACATAATGGGAATGGTAAACTTACCAACAAAACTCAAGCATAACACAATCCATAGTGGAACAAATACCACTTCCCAATTCCATGATACAAATCCATCTAGTTTCAATGGTAAAAATACAAATTGTAATGCATTCACAGCCAAAAATAATTCCATTTCAAATGAGCGATCATGTTTGACCGACCATACACATGCTCCAACACTCGCCACACTACCAAAAATTAGCGGTATAAAAACGAGAACCCATAAATGTCTGCCGGATGTAAGACGATCACAGGCTAGTAGTTCAAACATTAGTAGAATCAGATGAAGGGACAGTGATATTAACATTGCTTTGAAATGTGAGTACGAGTCGCCTTCCAGTCTGAAATTATTTTTGTTTATCTTACAATTGTAAGTCGTTCCATGCTTACTATCCTTCTACTATACTCAACTATAATACTAGGAAAATAGGACATTGAACTGCACTGGATACTTTTGTTCAAATTGTAAATGTTTTATAGTATTAATTGTGACAGAAGATGAAAAAGGAGTAGATAGGAGAAAAATTAAAAAGCAATTTTCTTTTATTGTGTGTGAAAGTAACTCCTTAGTCCTAAGAAGTCATAGACCTATAGGACTAACTGGTAAATAAGATATCTCAAATCCTTCCCTCGCACTTGCTCTCGACTCTTTAGCCTTCTGGACAATATTATTTATAGCTCCATCGAATTAGGAATATTGTAAAAGTTTCTTAATGAAGTAATTAATTATTTGAATTCCAATTTTCTTTCTCCTCATTAAAATTCAAGTTGGCTTACTCGATCGGTTTTTGGATATTTTTTTTTCCTTTCTTGTCTTATTATCTCATACTTTATGAATACTACCAATCATCTAGCTTATATTAGAAATCCAGACTCTTATTAAAAAGTATTTACCGAAATAAAAATTTGTTCAAATTTGCAATTTATTAATTACCTGTAATGAGGAAATCGACACCATACTATTGCTCCAACAGTAGCACCTAGTGTTGCAACACCTTTCCATATCCACAGTGGTGTAAATATTGCCCAATAAGGCCAATCTGAAAAAAAGGATTTTTCCTGAATAAAGCACATAATAGTTTCATAAATAAATATTTTTTTTTTGTCTTGTTCGTAGTTTCTGACAATTTGCATAAATTTTCATAGAATAATTATCGAAATAAAAATAATTACCAATATATCCATCCAATCGAAGACAAAATAATGTTGTGAATGTGAACAAGCTACAGTGAACTACAAATTTGCTGTTGGGACAAATAAAAATGTAATTTTTCTTTTTCTAAAATTTATTGACCATGTTTACCAGTGGCTCAGATGGGGATCAAATCTTACCTTGGATTAAAATCCTGAAATAATGATTGAAGATTCATTTTATATATCTGGTTGATTGTGCATCATTTTGTATTGATGATTAGCTGGCGGAAATATTTAATATTTTTCACAACATCAACAAGACGAATTTACAAAATGCATTTTGCGTGTACATAAAAAATGCATATGTTTTTGACAATTTGATTAGATTAGTAGAAACAACATTTTGCAAACACCAGCGCCTCTGACGGAATATAAAATAACGCCATTTTGTGTAATTGTGGTGTGTAGGAACATTAAAATAGGAGGCTAACCTTTTTTCTTGCCCGCAAATCATTTTTTTTAAATGTGACCCGTATGTATTCTATTCAACACGTACTCGTATAATTTTAGACGACATTTTTAGCGGGTAAAAAATTATGTCAAATTTTAATGTCATTTGTTCTTGTGTAAGTAAATAATTTTATGCGAGCAATGATATGCTACAAAATTAGTGAAGAAATGAAAACAAATTACTTATAAAAAAAATGTAAGTAATATTTATGTATTTCTACCTTTGAACTTAGTGTATAGCTAACTAGCTTCTTCATTCTTAATCATTTTCATGAAATGGGTTTTTCATATTTTTTTAAAGGTTAGTTTATCAAGTAATTTTATTTGAAATTAACAAATATTTTGAAACTCCAACATGTTAATCTTTTTTTTGCATATAGACTCATGTACTTGACTGACTCTTTAATATACTCAGCCTTTTACAATCACAAATAACGTAAAATTTTTATTCTCATTTGTCCTCTTCCATATAAGTAACTCCCCCGATATTGTATACAATTGAAGAAAAAGTTCTTTCATACAATCAAGCAGGAATTGTAGTGTTTCCGGAACTTTAGTAGTCTTAAGGGATGAGTTGATATGGATGTACTTGCTTTGACCCTTCAATTCAATTTACCTATTTTCATTAAATTACATATGTTTTACATATGTAAGGCATTAGTCATAAGAACAGACAAATGTGAGCCAAGCAATTTTTTTAAAGAAATAATATTAAAAATTTAACAATGTGTATAAAAATCAATCTATATGTTTAACCATAGGATTTTGTACTTGAATGTGTTTATGAAATATAATTATGATTTGAGAACTAAAACTTTTACGGATTGTATTTTAAATTTTAGAGGAGGGGATAGAGAATTAATGAAGATGATAAAGGGATGGGAATACTGATCTCAATGCCAAGAGAAGGCCACTAAAGTCCACAGAAATACACAAAACATCCCACCTCCCTGAATCTCCGGCCTGCTTCACATCAAGTGGATGTGAGTTCAAACTCAAATGCAACGATGAATGTTGAAATGAATGAAATTTAAGAGAGAAAAGATTATCTTTTGTTAGCAATTAAACTTTTAATGAACACAGCAAGTTTATAATTCCGATACTCAGCATAGCTACAACCTAGAATCGACTTGTGGTAGTCCGATACCCCAGAATCGACAGACAGATTATTTACAAACGTATTAAAAACAACCTCCTAGAGGATGCGACATCTGTAATGGTAAAGAGAATGTCACAATAATAAAAATGTGGCATAACCAAACTTTTTACCAACCTAATGCTTTTGGGAATATAGAAACTTAACACTCTCAGGGACTTCAAACAGCCATAAACCCTACTGCAAACTAGGTTAATGTGGTCACTCCATGTATTGTTCATCACAACACCTTACGAACTTTCCCAGAGAACTCTACCCTTTCCCCATAGACAAATAGGCCAGGTAGAGAGGCTATATCAAAAGAATACCAGTAAATTACGATTTGAGTTGTTTGACATTTGAGTTTTTCTGACATTTAATCCGTTGCGTATGGACCAGTTCCATATACGTGTTAGGTCCTGTTTACCTTGTAAAATCCCATCTGCAGATTATCTATTGGTGAACTATAATAGATTTAAACATCATTAGCATAGAAATTAAAGTTCATTCAGGAATTTTCCGGAAAAATTAAATTATGAGCTTCCGCAAAACATGATACTGTCACCAAAAAGATTTCTCTAAACTAACTTTATTGCACCTTCATTGCACACTTCACTTTGTCATCTCCCAGTTTAAACAATTCGAGTGATCGTCCTTAATTCTCTTACAGTGCTGCTCCAACACTATTTAAAACAATCAATCACAAATTATGACTTCCATTGAAGACGACATTAAGTGCTGTGGATCAGGTTGCAATATTTGTATTTTGGACAAGCGGCAACCAATAAATACCAACGAAAATTCGTTAAAAATTAATATATTCAAACATGAATATATTAAATTTAAAGTAAAGGATATCAAGAGCATCCACAACGAGGAGGTTCTCGAAATGACCTTAGTCTTAGCAAATTTAGAAAAAATAGATTTAACCAATTATACTATTCGAATACCACCAGGTCATCATTTAATGTTGAGATGTCCCTCCAATGTGGATAGTTCAAATGATAAATATGACAAAAACACAGAAGGGAACTACATTAGTCGACCGTACACGCCCGTCCATATAGATTATGACAAACTTGAATTTAAACTGTTAGTCAAACTGGAACCAATCGGTTTAATGTCAAATTTTTTGAAAAATCTTAAACGAGACGAGACTACCGAATGGAAGGGATGTTATGGAACATTTAGTTGGACGCCAAATAAATTCAAGCACCTAATATGTATATGTCATGGAGTGGCTATTGCTCCTATTTATCGGGTTATTTCCACAATTCTAGAGGATGAAAATGACGAGACAGTAATCAATCTGCTGGCATGTTTTCGAAATATCAATGTCGCATTGTTACGTAATGAAATCCATGCATTTCGTCAATATTGGAATTTCCATTCGACCATCTATTTATCTCAGGAACATTGTCTATGCTCCGATAGTGCTCTAAATTGTAATTGCATAAAAACTAAGCTCAAATACAATGAAATTGCCGGTGCTTTTCGTTTGGACAACAAAGAATTATTAAAGATTTTTAATGACAAAGATAAAAATTCAACTTTTACAATTCTATGTGGTACAGCAAATTTTGTAAAGCAGATAAAAATCTATTTGAAAAAGCTAAATGTAAAGAATGAAAATATTTATGTTTTCGATTAAAATGCCGAACGACTCGGTTTAACATTTCTCATCAAATGTTGTTGTTGTTGTTTATTTTCTTGTTCGTTCAAACGTTTCGTCGCTAATTCCAAACCACCGCGCGTCAATTGATTAAAATCAATGATCGACAACGATGGTTTGGGTGGCACATTTACAGTTTCAACAGCTGAATATTGATTTTTTTTCGCTGTCGCTGGAACTTTTATTTTCGGAAGCTCTGTTACTTTGAATTCATTTGTAAAATCTAAATTATTGAATTTCGATGATTGTATGGCTAACAATGAGAATTGATCATTGTTCATATAAATATTTCCTGATGATCTGGCACCAAAACCATAACCATAGTGACCGTATCGTATCGGTGATCCCTCATTTGATGTTGAACTATCGTACCGTATCGCCAGATCGGTATAACTAATTGGTGCATTAGCTCGTGTTGTTTTTGGACGAACTTTAACTTCGTTTCGGATTTTGGAACGACCACGGTGATGATGTGTTTTTGGACGTCCTTTACGGGGATTTATTTCGGAGGTTATTGGTATGACTAGAACATTGGTGAAACGATAATATTCGAAAAATGTTCGAGCAACATTTCGCCCAAAACGCATATCTAAAATTTAAGGTTTAAGGAACATTTTTAGAACATTGTAATCTATAGATAAAACTAGTTCAAGCTAATTCTACAATATTTAGGGGAATACTCTGTTGTATAAGGATACATCCATCTTCTGTGTACTGCGTTAATATCTGACTTCCTTTCAAATAGTAACCACACATTGACACCTCCAGTGTATACGAATTAACCGTATCCGATAGTCTTTCGCAACAGAATCGTCTTGCCGAACCTGATTTTCGGTCGTCCGCATTAAACATCATATTATCCTGAGAAAAATCATCAGCCTTTGTAGATAGTAATTTTGGAAAAACCAGATGGCGTTCATATCGATATACATCCTCATATGTATTTCCATAGATGAATGAACCATTCAGACTTGTATGTGCATGAAAATCGATAACAAAATCAATTTGGTAACTCTAAAACAAAGCGAATAATAAATGAGATGTTTAGTTAGGTTAATTCTCTCCTCCGTTTCTCGTACATCAGAATTATCGATTTCCTTGAGCATATTTTTCGTTGCCAATATCGTTGGATTACAAAATTCCGTTGTAACGTTCCATGTTCGATTCAAATCCTGTCCCACCAAATTACATCGATTATTACCTAAAAATACTCCATCCGGATTGAGCATCGGAATAATTTTAAAAACAAAATTTTCCCTTAAAATGCATGCTATCGGATGACTGCTAAGGACAAATTCCAAAAAACCTAAAACACAATTTGTGTATAATATCTACAGACACACAAAAAAAAAATCTTCTTTAACCCTTTCGCGGACACATGAAATTTAGAAAATGTTCGCAAATTGACACATGTAATTATTTGGGTTTTAATGCAGATATTTAAATTCGGATTTCAGTTTTGGGTTTGTGGTTTATTAAATATTCCATTTTTACTGAAAACATTTTTTATGTGTCGGCATATGTCCCACTTTAAACCATTAGTAGTGTCGGCCTATGCCGACGTGTCCGCGAAAGGGTTAACGTATTTTTACCTTGACAAACAAAAGATGCAGGCGACTCTCCCGGATGAGCTCGAACAAGTATAACAATAACACGAATGAAACTCTTACTGTCTACTTTAGCCGCTTTGTCCACATGATCTATGGTTACCAATTCTAATTTTCTGCCTTGCTAAAAGTATTATATTGCCTTCAATCTCTAGGTAATCTCTAAAATCTTCTTACATTATGCTTACCAAACTTTCACCAATTGATGTTCGAACAAATGTATCGGGAAATTTATTTTCTAAATTTGTCAAATATGACTGAAGCCGAGAGTAGCTATACGGTGGTGCAATAGCAAATTGATAAACTTCATCTTCCTTTTCGAAAGCAAAGGCAAAACTAAGTACATAGTGATTTTGGTGAACTGGTGATCGATAGTAGAAAACATGTGTTTTTGGTATTCGCTGCCATTTTGGTCGTCCAGATGATTTGACAAGTGGTGTTAGGCCGTCTTTGAACAGATTTCTACTTTTGCTTATGTTGACAATATTGAAAATTACTTTCTATAAACAACAACAAAAAGAAGAAATTATTAATAAATTAATACGTTTTCATCATCTTCTTAGTGACATATACATATGTACAGTTACTATTCGAAAAAGTGAACATTCGAAAGAGTGATTTATTCAGTAATGTGAACACCAATTTTTTTCTACGAATTCACTACGAATTCACTTCGAAACAGTGAACGATTATTATTCTTGCTCTCTAACTCTCTTGATTATTTCTTATTCGAGTAATTTCGTTGAAACACATCCTAAATATATATGTAAATGTTTTCTATCCTCTTATGTATGAATGATATTTTACAGTTACATTTTTTAGCCGGTTTATGTATTAGATCACGTGCTAAGTTTCTTGCTGCTGTTTATTATAAATAATTGTTGTGTAAATAGTGAACATGAAGAGAAAGGCGCTTTCAGTTTAAATTAACCTTGGAGTTACATAAACATAAATATTATTAGTTTTCTTAGAAAATTCGCCCTCGTAACAGTGAATCAAAATGTGAACGCGTCTAGTATTTTTTAATTCAGTCTTTCGAATAGTTACCTGGTATACTTATTTTTTACTCTACCTGATCCTGTTTTACATTGTCCACCGTAAAATTAAACCAAAATCGATATCGCGGATTGCATGTGTCCGGTCGTAGAAATAAATCATATTCAAATTCACCAACCAAATCGGCTCGACCTAAGTTCCCCGTTTCAAATGCAGCATCAAAACATAAATGGCCACGTTTTGCTTTGCCACTGTGCCCTGGCGGACGAATTATTACGCGACTTACATTGCCGAGTCCACCTTCTCCGTCACTGTCATCACTATCTGTAATGGTTAAAAATATAATTTTTTTGATTAAAAATTGAAAATTTCACTATAATTGTTCTATTTAAGGAAAATATGTTCTAAAAATTATCGTCTAATTAGTACATACGAGTATATTGGAAATATTTCAAGATAGATTCAAGACAGTAACCGTTTTATTACTCATTGCTCATAATCTTCAATCGGGTTCATGTCAGGTAATATAGATGGAGCTATCGAGACCTCAAATCAAAACTACTATGAGATTATCTATCGATATATATTCCACCCCTGCACCAGTGCCTACCTTGAAATTAATAATTATATACATAAAAAAAATCTTTTTGAGGGGTGGTAAATTTCTTCCTTTAACTTAACTAACGGATAAACAATGCACCAGTCCCGCCGCTGAAAATTACAATTTTGTCACTTTTGATCTTATTAGAATAATTATCTTGTCTCTTTCACAAAACTATTGGGATCAACTCCTTGGCTAGGACCTATTTTTAATAACTTAAAGAAATTATCGACAGTTAAACATTTAATAATAATTTTAGTTTGCTGATCTCTGACGTCGTATTTAGAAAAAAATAAATAAAATAGATTTGGGATGATTGCATTTTCTGTTTGTGATGAATCAAGCAATTTATCGATTAAAATCAATTTCCGTCAAATTGTATCTTCACTACATACATAGTATTTAAAGCACTATTTTATGGTTCCAGCAAGACGTGTACAAACACCTGTAATGACAACAAATAAACAAACCTTCCTCAGCTCTTTGATACATGCTAGTATGCTGCAGTGGGTCACAAGCTCCTCCCATAAACATCTTAGACGATTTACTTTTTCTTTTTCTCAACTATACTTATTAGATAACTGTACCACTTAATATTAACGATATGACCTTAGTAATGGCAAACATCTAACACCACCATCATCAAAATTGTATTATGTTCAATGAAGGAGCACTTACTTCACACTAAAAGCTCTTCATATCGAAACATGCAATCTGATAGAGACTTTTCTGGTAGAATCGTAGACCTTTATCGTACATTATTTAACCCACCCATTGAGGTGTCAAGTTTAGTAGAGAAAATGTCTTCGTATATATGTACTGTACATGTACATATATCCCGTGCGTGCACAAGATTACATAGGAAAGTTGTAAATTATTACGTTTATGATGCAGGTTACCTTATTTAATGCAATTTATGACACCTTTTACATAAGGATTATGTTATGGCAGTTAGACAGGTACGAATTGGCTGACATTGCTTGGGTATGTTTAGTTGCACATAAACCATTCAAAGTGCTAGAGATATATATATATATAGAAATAATATCGTGTCATGCTACTTGTATATGACCTCTGACTGAACACTATCTAAAGGAAACAATGGCAGATTTTTTTAGCAACACCTAATTGCATGTCTTGATTGCTAGAGTAGATAAGTGGCTTTAAAAATGTATGTTTATACCCGTAGAATGTTAATCAACTTTAGTACGGAGTTTGTAACGCCCCTTAATACTCATCGTAACACCATTGGCTTTCTCGTGAAATTCGAAGTCGTCTGTCCGTGATCAAGATTCTGGCTGATGAAGTTAAAAAGCTGAAATTTTGACAGTTTATCTTATAGTCCTAGAGTAAGACCTCTATGGTTTTTGGAGTAAATCGGATAAAATATAGGGGAGGCTGTGGTACAGTGTGAACATAATTTTAAGAAATTGCTAATGTGGCGTTGCAATTAATTTTTTGTAATTTTTATTATTTACTCGAAATTTAATCGGATTACAGAAAAATGAACGTAACAAAAATTAAAGAGATTAAAAAAATTAAGATTTCATTCATCGACCGAAAAGTTCTACGACCTACCGTTATGGCGCTGTAATCAACTTGATGTCATTTCAAGGGTTTTTAATCATTTGTATTCAATTTACTCAATATTTCTTTGTTGTACAGACAAAATAGACACGGACAAAATCGTAGAATAAACAAATACCTACTCATACAGGTATATTATAATCGGCGTAGCCAATTATTCCTTCTTTATTGGTTTTAATGTGAATATTTTTCGCGAAGTTATGCTTTATTGAATTGAACGCTACATATCACAAAACTAAATGGACTACAACTAGTGTGTTCAATAAATATCTACCATATGCCTCCTTTCTTGGATCCTATTTTTAGAATGTTTTATTTAACTTGACGTGAACCTTGATTGTCTGTCTGTCTGACTCGTTTGAAGTTTTTTTTAACCAACTTTCACACATCCTACAGAGCTGAAATTTTGTGCACTGCTCAGTCTCATGGAATATTTTAATTTTATCAAATTTTAACGGATGCTCGAATCCACCTGTCCAGGATTCGTTACAGGAGGGTGCTTTGTTCAAAACAATCGTTAAATAAAAGGTTGTACCCGAAAAACGAAGTTTTTTTTTACATTTACTTATTTTTCTTAAAAGAAAATGCTCAAGATTTTAGGTATTCTTCATCCCTACAAAATAATTTATTCGATCAGAAATAGACAAAATTGACGTTCATCCACCATAAATTGACAATGGCATTGTGAAGATATTTATCCTTTGTTTGTGATGTTAAGAAATGGAAAATAAGGAACGGATCGAGACAGAGAGAACGAAATTTTATGTTATACGAAATTCACTGGTCGGACAAAGGAAGAGATGGAAGAGGATTTTTTTGGATGTTGAGCCTACCTTTCATATCACAGATTAACTTCATAAAGAAAAGAAGATTTAAGTGGCGGAGTTTCGCCCTCATTTTTATCTTTCTAGATTTTCAGTTATATCCTCAGCATAAAATATTTCTTGTGGGGATCCTACTAGATTTTCATGATTTTGTTCTCTCATAATTCTCTTCCTTATTTATTTATTTATGAAATATAAGAAAAAAAAGAAGTTGACTTCCATATTGCTAATATACTCTTTCCATTCTTAGTGTGCTTTAGCCACTTTTAATCAGTAATTTTACATGAAACTTTGAAGTAATGTACAAATTTCGAGAAAATACTTATGTCGGATCAGGACGTGCTTTCTTAATTTAAATTTAAATTAGCCATTTCTATATGACAATTAATATTACATTCATAATTACCTGACATATTTTTCTGGTCACATTAAATATCACACTAATCAGCACAATTGCCCAAATCGATGGTGTGCTTTTTCATTCGATTCACGGTTAAGCAAAAATTAATTGTTCTCTCCATAGACACCAAATTGAATTTAGTTCATTATTTCTGTTACTTATATGTAGTCCTCTACTTATTATTATATAAAAAACTATACTACCTACATATGAAAAGAAAAATCAATTTTCTTTGTATTGTATATACTACCTTTCAATATTAAGATATACCTTAAGTGTGTACTCGTACATAGAACTAACGTCAATTTCAGCTCTAGGCAATTCAATCAATTTTAAACTTTATGACAAGATTGCGTGATTATCCAACCAATTCCTTGCATACAGTCATATAATATAACCACTTGATAGAAAATCTGTTTATTTTTCCACAGGATGTATACGTAAATTATACAATAAAAATGCGACACTTTCCACCTTGATGGTGTTACCCAAATCAAACATATTTATTTGTTTTTCGAACAGCATTTACCATTCTATACGCTATTATTATTTTTTTGGATTTTGTTCTAATAACTGCACGAGATACTAACCCAGCAGTGTGACGGACTTTTTGTTGTTGTTGTTGTTGGTTTGTTTGATCAATACCATATGGTTTTTGATATTACCCTAAATAACATTGTTTTGATACTTCTTTGAATCTATAACAAACAAATTTCGAGTAGAAACTTTTTCTACATTAATGTAGACCAAGTCATTAAGTCAACAACAATAATTGAAAACAATTTTAAAAGTTAATTTTACTTTTTGATTTGACAATTAAAATCATATAAGGGAACGATGTACAAATTATTATGGAAGGTCGGTGATTTTGTTTGGAAAACAACATTACGTTCAACATATCATAGAAGATTTACATATTACTTTAGTTCAACGGAATCATCATAGGTCATTAACAAAATCTTGTTTTGTGCCCGAGCCTTCACTTAATTCCACACTTTTCCATACTGGCCCTGACTTCTTTTAGTACGGTTCTGCGTCACGTAGTCTTTGGACGGCCTCTTCTGTGGTTTGTTTTCTGGTTCCAGCTGAGAGAAGATTTCGCAATGTTACCCTCGGTTCACTCTCAGGGTGTGGTCAATCCAGTTCAATTTTGTTTGCTTAATCATCAAACTCATTCGGTCACAGTTTGCCTCTCTTCATAAAGTCTCCAACTAAATGTCTAGGAATTTCTAGTGAGACTCGTTGTAGAAAACAAAAAAAAAACTCAATTGTCGAAAATTATTATTTAAATATCGACATTGATATTGAAACATTTTAAACCAAATTCTCTTTTAGAAAACTTTTTCTAACATTTTTTTTTTCTTCTGTGTCTTTTTTTCGAAGCATTGTAAAAACATTTTTTTCCTTAAAAGTTAAAAAACTAACAGAGTTTCTGATCGGTCACGGTCAGTTCAAAGCGCACTTATGGTGGTGGAACCAACCTGCAGATTCTGCGTGGAACTGCCTGAAACGACTGAGCATTTATTATGTGACTGCCCAGCCGTATTGGGAAAGACGACAGACGCTAGGAAGCCATTTCAAACTTATCGAAAATTCGTGACGCTCCTTGGTCAACCATCCTATGGTTCATCGAGCTCCTGGAATTGTAGCCAAGGGGCAAATAACTACGCGAGGGATATCTAATGGGTCCATTGGAGGCCAATACACTCGCTATACAGATTGTAAAGAACCTTTTTTTATTCTACACCCTTTTATCTCATTGTAAAGCACTTTTCTAAAAGTTTTGCCATTCACATTTTTGCGTAAGTTTTTTTTTTTTTAACTAAATACTAAATAGTAATTTTTGTTAATTTCCATGAAAAGAGCAGCACAGACATGTTCTGGTTCATATTAGGAGTCTGGTTGGATCGTACATATTAACAAAAACAAAAAAATATTACAATCAAACGACCAAATCTTTTTAAACCTTTACATAGCGTTCCAGATCTCTTTTTTTGGAAACAAACAACCTATGAAAATGGTTATTTTCTTTTATACCTCATCTAAGCATTTCGCCTGATATTGATAATAAATATTTTTTTTATATATTCAGTAATTTTGACAATACCAATTTTTCTTTTTAATGCGCAATTAATTTATTTTTTTCATTTAAATAAAATCAAACAAAACACCCAAAAAAATCATCTGTAAATACGTTTCAGTATTTGTTCACGACAAGTCTTCAAGAGAAAATACGTCATCCGCGAATTTGAAAATTATTTCAGGTGGTCTAATATTGACAATACAAAAATTTACTTATATTCGTGGAAAAGTACTTTATTATACTCCACATGTACAAATATTGTTGGTTTAATGTATAAATTTTGTAAAGTATTAGAATCAATAATATGAATTCTCTTCATTTTAAATTCAAAATTGTTTTAAACGAACCCATGATTAGATTCTAAAAATTTGAGAAAAAATAATTTATTGAATGGAAAAAGAAACAAACAATTTTGTAGCGTTTTGAAACATTTTTAAATAATTAGCTTTTTTCAATTAAAAAAAATTATGTAGAGTCCATTTGTGGGTAGAGTTAGTCACTCAATTACTGCAAAAAGATTGATTAGGATGCTATAGTATGTATGACATTGGATTCACAAGTTAATGTTCTATGATCTATGGGTTTACAGAAAGTTTATTCCAATGTATTGGTGATCATGTGAACAAATAAGTTCAAATGCTCATAAAACGATTCCTCATAAAACAATAGATACCGGTTCCTGAAAAAGTCCTTGGTCCTAGTTTATCAACTAAGGAAGAACTACTGAAGACTGAGCTCAAAATTTACGGCATTATGCGTTAACATCTTTAAACGTACTCTCCCTATAGTTTTATCATCCGCTATGATTGTTCAATAATTTTTTTAATACCTTATAGTATTTCTATGTTTGATTTCAAGATTTTTAAAGACATTTAAAACTTATGACAAATGATATGATACTGAAAAATACTTGAAAATAATATAATCTTGTTTGTACAGCTTTAAAAACTTTTGGTTCTATTAAAGAAATCTTTATTTTTTCTGTATTGGAAAATATTTTCAAGTTAATGAATAATTTATCTCAAAATTAGGAACACACCGCAAGATTTTACACCTTCCTCTTCTATACCTTGTTCGGGGATACTAAATAAATTTTTATAGCTCGTTTAGCTAGAATCTTGATCCCGGATGAACGTTTGTGTTGTGATTTAAAATTACGGTCATTATTAAGGGGTTGGGGTGTGGGGTTTATAAACTTGGTCTCAAAATTAGTATTTCTATTCAATAGGTATATACAGAATTTGTGGGTGCATATCCGTGACGTGTAGTTCAACTACATTTTAACCTATTAAATGGAATATAAAAAATGTTTTCAACATTTTAACTGTAAATTCGTCAAAATAAGCGATCCATATAACCCATACATACATAATAATAAATATTTAATTATTTTGTTTATTTATTCAGTATAAAACCAATCTAAAATACAATTGGACTGCCATAGATTGATGACCAATTTATCACCATTTGTGGTGGTGCTGCAGGTGGTCCTTGAGGTGGTGGAGGTGGTCCTTTAGGTGGTGGAGGTGGTCCTTGAGGTGATGGAGGTGGTGAGCCACCAGCTTTGGGTTGGTCCCCTTTTTCAGGTGGTGGAGCATCACCGAAGGCACCCTACAATTAAATATAATAATTTGCAGTTGTATGTTTCAAGATTTGTCATCGCTTACCTGAATCAAAAATAATGCTGATAAGAAAATAATAAGAAACTTCATATTTGCGACGGCACAATTAACTGAATCTAAATGAAATAATTCACTGATCCTTTATATAGCTTCAAATGAATTCACCTGTTTAAATACTATTCTTTATATTCTGTTCTTCAACGTTTTCACAAAAAACATATTTTTTTATAAGGTTGGTATCATTTTTAGTACAGAATGACATGGGTATTAAAAACCCATGGTTGTTTTAGACATTTTTTGATTTATTTGCAAAAAATTTCATCATTATTGTGTTTGTATCGAATTTGTTACCTTTGCCCCTATCAATTAAGTTCTTAAATGGTTGGAAAGACACAAACCAATATATCCGAAAAAATACTGATCATTTTCTTCAAGCATTGTGTGTTCGCACCTTTTAATACCCGTATGATGTTAATCAAGGGTATTATAACTTTGGTACGGAGTTTGTAACGACCCTTAATACTCATCGTAGAA
>JANSTT010017077.1:0-18567 GCA_026745375.1 Platyura marginata | reverse complement strand
TTTTAACTTAATAATGTTAACAATTTATATAAATGTTATATACAATATTTGTAGCGTCTCTGAGAGGGACGTTACAACTTTAGCTCTCCATCATATAACACGATTTCATACATCGTGTAACGTATTAACCGCGTTATATGGGAATTTACTGTATGTACAATGTACTTATGGCTTAGTTTTTAGTCTAGCCGGACTAGTGATAGAGTAGTATGTTTAAATTCCACTTTTAATATTTATTTATATTTGTATGAAGTGCATAATTGGAAATATCAACTCGGTAGCTCGGTAGCTCGGTAGCTTTAAATTCCTTTGAATAATACATAAAAAGCTTAGAAATATTTTTTTTTTATTAAAAATTATCATCAGTAGGTATAACAATTTTTGTTTTTCCGGTATTAGGACAATAAGTCAAGGAAGCACAAAATGTCTTAGCCATCCAAAGAAACAAAGTGATTAAAATATATATTGAAAAATGTTGCCCAAAGCTTCTTAGCTCTACGAAAATCCTCCATTTAATAGATTTTAATTTCAACATAATTGCTCACAAAACAAGCTCACAAAGCGTTTTATTCTTAATATTTTTGAAGCGGCCATGTGGAAAGGAAATCTTTTTCGGCGAACAAAAATTTTGTAATTAAAACCGGAAATGGAAAATATACTAAAATTAAAGAATATGTAATATTTTGCGGTTGGAATACAAACAAAGACAAAAAGACATCGAAGCGAACATAATTTCAGTTTTCGGGATGATTTACAACTGACATCCTGCTGTATAACACAATTTTCGTTCATTGTACGCGTTCGCAGTTTTGTTCCGGCTACCGGAAGTGGCGCAATGATTTATGATTTTTGTTTGCTATGTATCAAAATGCATAAAGTTGTTTACATTACATATCTATAACCGTACAAATAGAACAATATAGACAAAAGTAAAGCGAGTATCATAAACACATACCTATACATATACAAATACATACATATATCTCATCTAATAGATAACTATGATGACTAACTATACAATTTATTTTCTATACTGAATATGGAACGTACACTTTTACTTTCTCGTTCAAGTTTCAAAGAGCCGTTATTTATTAATCGGATCCCCATTTTGTTCCGTTTAGAGCTTTGTTAAGTTTATTAATTAAAGTCTTGTTTTGGTAGAGAATTTGTAAAATGGAGAAAACTTTGGCATAAACTTTATCAGAGAGCTGGGCGTATTATATTTATTATGATCGCATTTACATACAATGTGTACCTTATATTTTAGTTGAAAGTATTTTCACATAAATTTGTAGGCTTTTGTAAGCAAAACTATGCTCTCCGTATTTGCATAGAAAGCTCATGTTATAATATTTAATAGTGTTAAGCCTTTTTCACAAAATATTGTTCTGGAACACAATGGAACGTTTCATGTTTTTTTTTTAGCAAATTTGATTAAAAATTGAATATAGAAAATATGTATGTCGAATTTTAATTTGCTTGATTAGTAGGGTGGATCGAATGAAAAATTTTGTTGAATTTGAAAAATAGTGGACAATGAGTATAATTAAAATGTTTTTTTAAAAAATGGTTTGCCTCTCAAATAAACGACTTTAAAGGTAAAAGGGCATGCCATTTAGCATATTTCGTTCAATATCTTGAGAAACACATACAGAAAATATATGTGGAAAAAAGCTTCCCGATATGAAGTTTTAAATTACATTAGTAAAACATACATTGGCAACAAAAAAAAAAGATCTAGAATTATCATATTCTTGATCAAAACAGGAATAACTCTATGAAAAGAATCAGTCTTAAATTCGTGATCTATTATAGAGGTTTTATTACAACAAGATTCATATATAATACATTTCCTACTTCCCCTTTTGTTCTTTCCTTTTTCGCTTTGCTCCCGTTTTCTATAAAAAGAGAATTATTATGCCAAAAATAAGATTCACTAAAACAAAATCATTGATGAATGTATTTTTGGTGTTTTCAACGTTCCTAAACGATGAAAACAAAAAATTTGACCAAAATAATTTTTCTGTAATTTTTTTTAAATACAAACATCGAACAACCTTCAGAGATTTGAGGGCAATTTTTGTACCTGCAAGGAAGTTGGTAACTAGAACAAATTCCATATTCTGTTTTGACTTAATATTATTGAATGTACCTACATATACCTATAGATGGTGTACTTCAAATATAAATATTGACACATTTCCTTTTATCCTTAAACACATACTTAAATCTGCTTTTAGTATAAATTCCAATTTGATATAACTTAAATTCTTAGACATGATTCACTATACACAATAAAGTAAAGTGCCAGGCAGTAAAGTATATACTAGGTGTACGGGCTATTGTATTCGTAGACATTAAAAGTCCTTCACATATGAGAAGCTCTTTTCATTACACAATGCCTCTTTGAGTGGAAAATTGACACTCGAGAAAAAAAGAAAATAATAAAGAAAAGAAAAAAAAAAATAATAATAATAATAATATTTTATTTGATATCCTCTCTCACCGTCCTCTATCAAATTTATTTTACTTTTTTTCTATTGAAATACATATGTGTTGTAATATAGGTGCGGGAGATATATTGAAAATGATTCTCAACCATTTTATTTTCGGCATACGTTTTCTTTCCAACAATTGTTGAGATAAATGCTCGAAATGTCAAAATACAACACCTGAGTTGTATTAATGTACATCACATATCATTCATTCATTCTGGGTTATATGGGAATGGGTATACAAAGATTATTTATCTTGCCAAGGGAAAATTTAACTTCGTTAAAGTGGAAAAGCCTAACAATGTTCAACTTCTATGTTGGTGTATATGGCTTAAAGTTTGGTTTGTGAAAATATCGACGGATACACATAAATTAAATGTAATAATATTTATTATACATATACAATACATACATACATACATACATACATACATACATAATGTAGAGATAGAGATACATATTATATTTATGTAAGTTCTAATTTCTAATGTAATAAATCCATTACGTGTTCCGATAACTGCAAATCATTATACAATGTGATTATGCTCAATAAAATATTATTGATTGTTCTATGGCCGGTCTGGGTAATTGCTATTTTAATAGCTTAATTATACATATTAATTAATTTATTAGAGCTTGAAAATTTGCATAATAATTCGATTTTAATGCGGCAGTGCTATTTGATGTATACCTACTATGGTAATTTATAATAAACCCAATCTAAGAAATTGTTTTTATTAATGGCGGTAATTATGGTAGAGAGTAAGGACGCCATTATGAAAACTTTAAGCTTTTTCTTATTTATTATCATAAATTATAAGCTTAAAAAACTAATTTATAAAAATTTAAGGAAATTTTAAATTAATTAGAAAACTCGGACATTTATTGCCCGTTGCGATAGATTTTTTTTTTTTTAACACTTTTGTGAAATATTAAAGGTTCAGTGTACAAATACTGAGTAGCAATATTTAAACGAAAGGAATTCGTATTTTTTTCCTGTATGCTAAAGCTGCGAAATGTATTAATTCATTTTTCAAAATGAAATTTCAATTTTCTATTCGAAATTGTAGTGATTTTAAGTGTTTTTTTTATAGAACAATATTTAATTTTCAAAATTTTTCTTTTTTTCTAGAACACGAAAATAATTTTGATTGGTGAGTGATTTTTTATAATTTAATTTTGTTTTGGGTTAGTTTTTTTTAATTTTTTTATGTTTTTTCTTTTTTTAAAATATTATTTCAGGTCAACAAACTGTAAAGTACAACTTTTTTAAATTAATTTGTTGATTTTTCCCCCTACTCACATGTCGAGGTCCTGCGACATGTCACTGGTAAACAAAATTCACATGGCTTGACATGTCACTCATATATTGTCGATTTTTTAGTTGTTTTCTAGGGTAAAATAAAACAAAAGAACGAAATACATTTATTGCAAGACGGACATGTCTTAAAATTTTACGTGAAAGTCGATGGTGAATATTAGGGGCTCTATCTATGGTAATACTAATACAATATACATACATATATATATCATTGTTTATGTATGAAACTAAAATAAATATTAAGTGCTTTTTTCAGTTCTAATAAAAATAACAAGCACAAAACTTCTGTTTCAAGAATTACATGTACGAAACATACAGCAATGCATTTCCATTAAATCGACATCTGCTGCATTTTGCTGAATGTTGTTTGCTTATGGTAGCTAAAAAGATGTACAAAGTTTTGAATGAATACAAATTGGATGCTGCCAACAAGAATTTTTTTTTTTTTTGTTTATGCTATATGGCAGTATTTGTATTTATAGAAAGCGTGCGATTTTTATTGAGAATTTAATTTTGTGAAGCATATTCAATAATTTGTCAAATCCTGTAACGAAAAAAAAAAATTTTGATTGATTTTCGAACTCTTATTAAAAGCCTCGGTTCAGTATTACTTTATGGGTTCAACGAACTGAAAGGGAAAAATGTAGAGAATGAAATAACTATTTCCTATGCGTGTTTTTATGTATCATCATCATCATCAAATGTCAGTACAGGAAGTCAGTCATCCAAACGATAATTTATGAAAATGTCCTTTTATCTATACTTTAAAATAGTCATTTTACAAAAGAGGATGATGAAAAAAAAGCAATAACCCAAAGTTTACCATTAGAATAAACTCAATTTTACTTTATATTTATACTAAAAGCACAACAAGTATCTCTTCGAATCGTATACGATTTTAGTTGTTATTTTCCTTCTAGCCCTCCGAACAAGATCTTGTTGTAGGTATATTATTGTGACATCATTCCATTAGGCTTTGTAGTGTTCATTTCAAAGTAAAATCCTATTTCATTTTACCCTGGAGCGACATTTTTGTAAAAGAGAAGAGGAATGTATGTCTTTATGTGAAGTTATTGTTTCTCTGTTGCTGGTTAAATTGGTTTATGTGATTAAAATACGTTTGAATATAGAAATAAACATGGATTTTAATGTAGAATATGACAGCAACCATCAGAAAATTGTTATTTGCTGACTTTTTTGTTAATTTAATTTTTTTGTCATTTAAATTTTATGTTTTTGGATTTGGGAAGTGAGGGAAGTGAGTTAACAATTATACCATATATAGGATAGAGGATATAGTATATAGAGGATATAGTAGTTATATTTCATCTGTGTGTAGCAGTAGTATTTAAAAAAATTAATTAACCATTAATAATTAATATGCAATTTGTTTAGTTAGTCTATTGATTAATATTTCAGCAATAATATATAGTAACTTGGCATTATAAATACCTACCAAGGACTATGAGTGGTAAAATTTAATAAATTAATAAATTACAATTGCTTTTGAAAAAGTAGCTTCAAAATTAGATCAAATATGGCTTAAAATACAGAGTGATTCAGAAGGTATGACCATTTTCATAGTCCTGCAAAAAAACAAAAAAAAATTAAATCGCTATCGATCTCCTAAACGGTTGACATTTTACATCCTTGCCGCTAATTTTGATTTTTTTGTTGCATTTTTCACTCTGTATAAAATATAAACATTTTGTTAAATGCAATAAGTTGTCAGTCAATTCTGCTATCGATTAATGGCCATATTTAATCTAAAATAGTGCGAGTGTATTCATCTCCTATTTATAAGTCGTTAATTGAACCGAAATTTGAATACGCACCATTCTCGAGATTTGTTTGACCCATAATTAATTCAAATTTTTTTTTTACAATTAATAATTTATGCCAAAATAAAAAGAAAATATTTTAACGATTAACTTTAAGGATAAACAACGACATATAACAAAGAGATGTAAACGAAACAATCCTTTTTATTCTAGACGTCATTTATTAGGCCTAATTAAGTGGAAAAAGAAAAAGGTTAACAGACCTAATCAAATAATTGGACGATTCTTTTTTTTTTCTTCCTTCAGAAGGTACTTTGAAGCACTTTACTTAATTTGGTTGAGATAATTGGTCCATTTGGATTACAAAAGCCGATTCCATTAAACTTTAATGAGCCACGGTGACACAGCGACGAAAAAAGCTTTAACGAAAATTATATATACAAAATACATCCATATATTATCATTATAAATAATGGAAATATGCTTACGTTAAACTATACAATACGTAAGTATGTGTACTTAAATCCTTTTCATTAATAAACTTAAAATAAAATTACTTTAATTGAATAGAAAAGTTTCGAAAATTTTCAATTTTTCTTTTATAGTTTTAACAACTTCACTCTGCTTTATTATAATTTTCCGAATATTTAAAACTTTGTCATGTAATTCGCCTCAGGCTATAATTATCTGTCTATTTCTGTACTCGTTCAATGGGTGGTAGAGCGTAAAAACTTTTACTAAATTATAATTAATAAGTTAATTTCATTTACTGTAATATTAGTAGAGAAGTAGATTAGAATGGGCATTGTGTAAGTTAACTGTAAAAATTAATTTAATTGGACAAAACATGAACGGAAAACAATTAAAAATATCGAAGAGGTGTTTTTAAGATTATTATTGCATAATTAATCGATAATAAATTCACAAAAAATCCCCTTTAAATTATGTACTTTTCCGAGTATGTACACAGTATCTGACCAATGCACATACATATGCATATATGCGTGCAATTAATTGGCCAGGTACTGTATACTATCCGCAACAATTTTTGTTAAACATTTGTTAGAAAAATCATTGAATAGTGCAACGACGTCCGTACAGTTTTTCTCAAACAATGTTCACAATCAATGGATTATTTCCTGATACATACATATGTATACATATATCCATAGATGTATATATATTTTGCAGTTTTATCTTAAACATGTCCATTTGAAATTTTTATTTTGTATTTCCAGTAATATTTTGTTCATTGTGTGTTAAATAATATTTATATGGCCGCTTTGTATCAGTTTAATATGTAGTCTTCTATATAATGTTCCCATCATTCTCTGGACGAGCGACGTCCAAGATATATTTGATAAGGTCCTGCAATTAGTTCGATAATGAGGAAATTGTCTCGATTTTTTAAAGTGACGGTCACAGCTATGCTATGAAAAGGTCTTAACTATATTTTTTTTTGTCTTGCAACTTTTAACCCTTTAACTATATATCTAAGAGGTAATCTTATAAAACATTCGAAGACTTATTGCACTTATGAACAATCTATCAAACCAAAACGACAATTAGTTGACATAAATATGTTCACATAGACATTGAATGAAAATATCAATTTAATAGATTGCATTTTCGTGATGTTGCCAACAATTGTGAAAAGCTTAACATGCAATCATTATAAGTAAATTCGAATAGTATTGAAAGACAGAAACCAAAAAGCTTTTCGTATATTGAATTTTATTTCGTGAATTTTGTGATAGATATAAATCGACATCAGATTCAGACTTCAAGTCAAGACCTAGCGATATTACAAAAAATAAAAGAAAGAAAATTACATTTTATACATATATGTCTATTAAAGTGCTAAAGCTGAGGTTATGCTTGGAACACATACATACATACGAATATAATACCTTTCCATATCAATTCAATATTTCAATTTGTTCAAATAGCATGAAATATTGTTATTAATATTCATCGATTTATTGATCCGATGAATATTTTTTGTGTACTCGCCTTTGATGGTAAAATATATTTTTTAAATGAAAAGTCAGGAAGTGAAAAATCGCATGAATAATTCATTCCCAAAAAAAAAAAAAAAAAAAAACAAAATGTCGATACAAAATGGGTTTAATATGTAGCAATTTCATTTTTGCCAGTCAGACGTTTAATTTCACCTTGTATATTGTTAATTTAGGATTTAGAGTCAAATTCTGGAGTTTAGTGAACTTTTTGCTTTTAATGGATGGCGTATTAATAATTTAATGGGAAATATAGTTAAAGCGCTATAATTTTTGAAAAAAATATTTTATTTTTTGCGTACCTACAATAAATATTTAGTTACGCTTATGTGTCAAAGGGATTTTTGAATTAAAGTACAGTTAAAATATTTATTAATTATTAAAGGCACATCAAAAGCTTTAAGTTTGGAGATTTTTGACGAAGAAAAAAAAGTAACTCATTACAATTAGTTCCTCATTTTGTGTTCCTAAACCCGTATAAAACATGAAATCTTATTTAACAATATATTTGCAGATTCTTTAAGAATTATTTGCTCCATCATTTAGACAGATGATAATGAATTCCACATACCGGAGCAAATTAATAAATTTACACTCAAGTCATGCAAAAAAAAAACCCACGTTAATGAAACTTTGAAGATTATTCAACCTTTTTATGGAGGTGGACAAATTAATTATTTTTTTTTTGTGTCTTTGGACTTATTTCTTGCCTCCATAGTGTGTATACTAATCTAGTTTCGAATTTTTCTTTGTTTGTGAGTTTTTTGTTGTTGTTGGATCGCACGTTTTTCGAATTCATAACAACCCAAATCTCTCTCTCTACACACTCTTTGGATGTAATAAAAAATTCTCTTTCATTAGACAAGTCAAAAAAAGTTTGGGGAATCCTAAATTATTTTTATCAAACGCTCATATATTATGGATTACTTGTGCCAGCCCCATTTCACAGATTTCATTTTTTATTTGCGCAAAATTATTGAAAAGGTTAAAATATACAAATTTTATCACGTCAATAAATTCATGAATATTAATTGAATGAATTTTAATTCGTGCGAGTAGCAAACTACAAAGTGATTTCTGATGTGGAAATATGTACTCATCACCTCTCTCTGTATACGGGTTTGTTTTGAGTGATATATTTTTTTTTTTTCAGTAAACAAATCAAATTTATCTATGTATATGTAGCTATATGTATATAGGATTATGTTGTCATTTGAACTTTGAAGGGATGTTATATGAAATAATTCCAATTACACATTTAATAACATTTACTTATAGAGCTTTTTGAAGATAAACATGGATTTCTTCTATACCTTTCGAGAGTGTATTATACGAAAATAACTTTAATTTTGTGCTTAAGGACTTTGTGTCTATATATGTATGTATGTATATGAATTAATAAAATGTAATTAACTTTTATAAATCTACATTCGATTGACCCTAAGTCTTTTACATGAGTTTTGTTTGAAAACTTTTTTATTTTAGTCCAAAAAGTTCGGCTTTTATGAATTAAAATTCGAAACATGCCAAAAAATGTTTCTGTCAAAAATTATGAGCATATAAATAACAGCTCAGAAAAATTACAGTACCGAAAAAAGTTTAAGTAAATTTGAGTAGATGTCGATCATCAATTTAAGCATTTTTTGTTCAAAAACTGACATTTTGTGTGTTTTTTTTTAATTATACAAAATATTCCTAAAAAAATATTTTTTTCACTGAATCGATTTAATTTGTTGTATATAATAATAAAATGAGTAATCAGGGTCGTCAAAAATAAAAACTCAAATAGAAGATTGAAAAAAAAAACAATGAAATTTTTTTACTAACTCTCCTCATCTCATAGTTATTTACTTATTTTATTTTGCTAGGATTAACATAATAACTTATAAGGTGAGTTATAAAAAACAAACATTTTCACAAAAAATTGAGCACATTTTAAAGGCCGATTATGATACGATAATATCCGGTTGCGATCAGGTCTAAACTAAGTTTTCTATAGTAAAATATTTATCGGTTAGTGGAATGTGCTGAAAATGATAAAGATGATTTTTAAGTTTTATTGTAAAATTGTTAAGAAAATACATAATATGTATGCTCAAACTAACCCATATAACTAGTTACAGAAAATTAATCCTCATCATAAACTTTACCTTAAATTTGAACTAAAAATTCCTTTAAGAAAAAGTTTTGCTTAAAATAAGATTATTCTTTCATTAAATTATATTTGAATAAACTCATCCAGGGATTAAAATCTACTTAAGAAAGTTTTCCTTTTGTTACTATATAAATAGTCCTAAAGCCCCGAAACTATTTTGTAAAATAGCAATTTGATAATATATGGAATACAAAATAGTACCATAGCACATAGCATTACATACTCGTAAAAAATCTCACTAACTAGCTCAAAACCACAAAAGAGCCCTTTCCATCTATTCCGTATAAACCACAGTCTCACGAGGGTATTAAATGTATCCTATACAAAAGGCAACACTGGTCATGGGGGCCAATTTTTACTTTTCCCAATACAATGCATACAAATATACCGTACGTGTATATTATATACCTATATATTTGTGTACATATGTATTTATTGTACATACAGCCTTCGACCTACCCAGCAATTCAGAAAAAAAAAAATAAAAACTAAAACTATATTAGTGTATGTACATTGTACATATGTGTAGTGGTACCTATGTAGAGCTTTCCTCGATTTGTACACGTCCCATTAGGGTACAGAGCTCTTCTGGGAAATGATTACTCATCATGAATACAAATGCAATTTGCAATTTTTCCCCCCCATTGACAACATTTTTTTACCCTGATCCTCTTTCTGTAGAGATTTTATTTTTGATGTTTTTTTTTTTTTTTATATTGTTCCGGAATATTCATTGTCTGTGCGGCTTCATAGCTTTAAATTCATTTATTGCTAAAGACTTGGAAAACAAAACGAGAAAATTAAAAAATAATTAGCGAACAAAAAAAAAAAAATAAAAAACTTGATGTACCGCACATCTGATATTAAATCATACAATATCTAATGAATAATTTATATTACATATTAAGCTAGTCGGTTATATTTACTCAACCAATATATTATGAAAGTTGTAAATTTTCATGTAATTGAACACATCTCTCTAGCTTTGTGGAGAAAACCAAGGCGAAAACTTTCATATTTCTGTTAAGCTTCCAAGTTTTGTAATTAGTCGGTTTGGTATTAATTATTGTGGGTTATGTTTATATTTGCATTAGGAACTATTTAGAAACACGTTATGTGGAATGCATTGCATATTTATGTATGTATGTATATATCTACCTATTAGAATATTATATACATACTACATATATTTGTATATTAATTAAATTTAAGTCAAATATTATAGGGAAATTAACATGTTTGCAGACTGTTGATTGTTTCTCTTTGTAAAATGTTTTTTTTTTTATTATTATTGTTGTCTGAGAGATGATATCAAAGAAAATTAGAATAGAGCCGACCCTAGCGGCTGTTTGTAATTTAGCGGAATGGTAGATCATTTTTTATTTTTGCGAATTTATGTTTTAAAAAATGCTTCGAGCACTATAAGTAGATAACAAAGAAGTAATTTTAAAGTAGATACTAAAAGGTCGTGATTATTTATATTCTAACAAAATACGTACCTATAGTTATGTATACATTTTGGTGAAAGATGCCCTTTAGAATAAAAAACAGGATAATACCAAACATATAGGTAGATAATGTAATTTATTTAATAATTCCACTAAAAAATTAGAGATGCAAATTTTCTCGAATTTTTTTTTTACTAGTATTAGTAAATGAAAATTTACACGGGGTAAACTATATCTAGTGAGATTTTTTACAAACCTTCAAAGCAAATTTTTAGTCTACAATAATTTTGCAAAATGAAAAATGCGTCCGTTTTAGTTTCCATTATGATTAAGTTATTTACAGGACATACATAGTCTCATGACGTTCTTTTTCATGCCAAATCTTATTTCAAGCTTTTTTTGTTTACATTTTTTTTCGAATTTCTAATAAAATTAAAAAAAAAATCATCCAAATATGCAAATCGAAATAGTTTTACATTTTGCGAATAGATTTTTAGGACAATAAAGAGAGAAAATAAGAAGAGAAAACGACTATAAGCGTATATTTAGTATTGTACCTACTTAGTACTTACTTAAATTCATCAACAGGGCATCGTTAAGGGGACACTTATGTGAGAAAAAAGGGTTTTCCAGTTTCAACAATAAAAGGGTTGAAGATGAAGAGGGATTAATTAAGAAACGCCCTCGTTGTCTAACCAAATACTATCGTTCAGCAAGGGGTGTTGTTAATATATATAATATATACCAGGAGAGGTGAGGGGGGATTTTTTTTTAGAGCTACAGTAGTGCTACAGGTATTTATATGTACGACAATTTGAACCAAAATTAATATAAATTTATGGGGAGACGGACGTTTATTGAATTATTTTAAAATTAATTGAATTCAGGCTTTCATTGCCGAATCTGAACAATAAATTTAATAAAAAATACTATATAAAGGAGATGGATAGTATTTATAATTACTCTTCTTTATAATGCATTTGATAAAAGTATTTTAATAACCACCGCAACTACTACAAAGTAATCATTTTAAATAATACTAAAATTTCACCATAAAATAATCGATAAAGCCTAGGGCAAAATAGAAACATTTTTGTTGTTGTCAATTTAAAACTAATTACTGGAATATAGAATTCAAATTATCTCGTGAAAATTTCCTAAACGGAAAGGCTTAACTTGCAATCAAACTATAAGAAAAGCCCTCAAGGGAAAACTTTAAAATGCCATTTATCGATTTTTTTGTTACGAACTTTTACATTAGCCGACGACGACAACGGAATTATAGTTCTGTTCCGTTGTGGTCGTTGTATATTGAATTGATTTACTATGGGGATAGGTAATTAATTGGGGAAGAAAATAATTTGCTGATTTATGGGATATTCTCAGAAATTTATATCTTTTCTTTATGATTCAATTAAATTCAACCCTTTACTTTTACCTACCTATATTTTCAACGAAAAAAAAATTATATATATATATACTTATATATATAATTAATTTGAGTAAATCCATTATTATTCCAAAAAAAGTAAACATATATTATATGAATAGCAAACGATTAAACAAAAATATGCGTGCGGCTATGGTGAAGTTGATAAATTGAAAATTCAGGTTAAAACATTTTTCACTGCCGTTTCTTGTGCAGAAGGAAAGCGCTATTTCAACAGCTACAAAAAAAAAAACATGAAAGACAACGATGAACCTGTGTGACAGATTACCTAAGTAAATATGTACATATTTCCCAAATAACGACACGTATTATCTCTATATAATCCATTGGGATAAAAATGTACCATAGAGGAGGGATCAAACATTATATTTTTATATGTTTACCTTTGAAAGCTGGTTTTTGGGTAATCTTAGCTGGATGTATGTAAATTGTATAACAAATCACTGTTTTACGTACATATTTGCGGTGCGTGTATACGTTCAGCGGCGTACAAACAGCGAAAACACTTGGTTAGGAATAAAGGAAAAACTGCATGATATCTGAAGAGATTTAAAACCATTTGGTTTTTTTTTTTTTTTTTTTTTTAGAGGAGGACGCTTCTTTTGTAATAAAGTGTTTTAAACAGAAATTCTTTAATGTGGTGCGATATTCAAAAAAAAAAAATTCGACATGTTTCGTTAAGTTCACATTGAGCGTAAAGTTCTAGAATTTGAAATGGGCTACACAAAACGGAATAAATTCTGAATGGAATAATAAAATATCCATGTAAATGAATGAGGTAGAGTACTACTTCAAATGGAATTGAACGAAGAGGCTAATATGTCAATTTAGTCAGATAAAAAGAATGATAAATTGTATACAATGTACGATATATTACGGACTGTTGATCGCATGGAAAGTTTATATTATCTATCAAATAATTTACCTAATTGTTAGATCAAAAGGGTTATTTAATGCAATCAAGTACGATATATCTACAAGATCGAAAAAGATCAAATTAATTATCTCAAATAATATATCTCAGGATAATTTATTACGTAGAGCGTAGACAATTTATAATATTACATAGATTAGATAGTTTAACTCACGGGAAATTTTCATTGATTATAGAGCGATTAAAATGTGTATTCACTATAATTTCCGTCATTAATAAAATTGAAGAAAAACCTTTTAATTCTATCTAATTGATAGCCAATATATTGTCATTTATAACGCAATAAAAGAACTTTTACTTTTATAGTATTTTTATATAGTACATAGTTACAACATCAAATGAATTTAAATTCCGAATGAGCTTAACTGAACATTTTACAACATATCCACATTAAAATCGATATCACACTGAAATAGACTTATTTGCACTTTACACCAAAATCCCAAATACTGACTGTAGATTTAAGAGCTTTTCGTACAGGATAAGCTAATGGAAAACACAAAAAAAGAGAGACATAAATATTGGAAAAAGTTTATAGTTTTCGTTGAATGGCTTGACTTATTGTTCTAAGATAATGGTAAATTCAAGTGTTGTGATAAGCTTTTAATGGATTTTTTTTTTCTTTTCTTTATCAATTTATTAGTGAAATAATAGGTTAGGTATACATAAATGATAATATACATAATTATAATAGTAGGCATAAGTTTTAAATTTATGAATAAATTAAAAAAAAAAATTGGTATAATTTAGAGATTCAGCATTAGAAAAAGTTCATTTTCTCGTTATTGTTTTTTTATAAAGAGCGAATGAAAAATGTTTGTTGGGGCGCCATCAATCCTCCGTACCGACATATGTTATGTATACATATATGCGTATTAAATGCAATAAGAATGATTAGGTACCTAAGTTTCAAAGAAACTTAGTACAAAATTATAAATTTCATCAAAGTAATTACACACAAAGAGCAAACAAAGATTTTGAAAATGTTTCAAAATATCGCAAATACTAGAGACATGTAATTAATAAAGTTAGCAAATTAATTAAAGTTTGATAAAATAAATATTCGCTTTTACCTTGCGGAAATATTAGTTGTAGATAGATATAATATACTAAGTATTTATGTTCATATGCTATTTCCGGTGAATATTACAGCGAATGTGAAAATTGACAAGCAGTAGGGTGATGTAGGCTATAGGAAACTACACAACTTTAAAATTTATTGAAAATGTTTCTAAAATAATTTGATTTCGATAACTAAATCAAAATCTACAGCTAATGAGTGAGGTAGATATCTTAAGACTCTATTTTTCTTTAATGTTTTTTTTTTTGACTTGTTCTGTTTTGTAGCCATTACTCCAATATAGTACTACAATTTAGTATTACACAAATAAATAAATAAATAATAAAAGATCTAAAAAATTTTTTTTCTATACTCGTATTTAAAGGAGAAAAAAAAATGATTACAACGACACATTATAAGATATAAGAGAAACATCAAAATAAGATATTTTCGCCAAAACTCCTATTAAACGATTTTTATGGACGAATATTATGTTGACTTTTCCGTTAGGAAATCACTAGAAGAGCCATCGACATTATTTTCTGAACAAAAATATCTATGCTGGGTTTATTTCATTTATCACCAATAATCCTACTGTCAAGCAATATAGATATATATCTTATGGTAACGGCAATACATTTTCTTTTATCTCCTTATACTTGGAAAATATAATCATTTTCGTGAAAAGTTGCAATTCAGCATTCGCAGTATAGTGGTGACTGACTGATCCAGTTGGCAAAGAAATTTATATATCGAATATTGTATCGTATTCTAACTACATTTCCCTTTTAATCATTCAATACACCTATACCTACCTTAATCCAAACATAAAGATGAGTAGAATATCAACCTATCCCATAGGATTCCCCCTAAGTTTTAGCAATATTTGAGTGTACTGTATATTTTCAATTTATCTCTTCTAAATGCAATAATTTCTGAACTTCTGAGCTTCTGACCGTTTATTATTGCCGCAGTGTTGGCATTATTGTTAAATTAAATTTCCACTTCTTTACTATAACCTACCCATTGGCTTATATTTACTCGTTTTTATTTAGTCTAATATGCCATATTTTTGTTGTGTGGATATATATTGAGGTACATCCAGAGGCATTATAAACATTTTATTGAAAATTCTGTCACGTCCCTGTCTATACGTTATATCTTTAATGCAATCAAATATTTAGCCACAAAACCTCGTTGCAAGCTGAAGGGAAGAAATCGGATTGATATTCATCACACAAGCTTTTTGTGTATTTTTTTTTTTTTCCTTTCTCCTCTGCACCAAAATGGCTTAGCCAAAAATTACGTTTAATTGTATTAGAGACTTAACAAGATATGAATTTTTTTTGTTGGATTTTTTTTTTTTTTTGCTATATTCATTTTGTCATCCTCTTACGATGAATTGATGTCAATTTTTTTTTTTTTATTTGAAATCATTGTATGTTTAGGCAGCTTAACATAAAAAAAGAATGGAAAATTATTATATCAGGATCATAATACATACGTCCTATATATATTATATATTATGTACGTATCTTCAAGAATTAATCCATGTAGTCCATGTAACAGCCTATATTCCTATATGAATCAATTGATCAATACAAAATAATTAACACTGATCAATTAATATATTCAAATAATAGAGCTGTTCTGTACAATGCAGTCTTTTTACAATAATATATTGCTGATATATTTTTTAACAGTGAGGTGCAAATAAAGATTTATTTATAGTTCTAGTTCTTCAGTGTGCGATTAAATGTTTAGGTACCTACTTACAAATAAACTTTATCAACTAAAATAAAATAAAAATTTAAATTTAAAACATTGACGTAGGTTAACTTAAGTAATATAACAATTATTATAAATTCTATAAATTCTCATGCTTCTATATGAATTTTTAATAACAGTATTAGATAGTGGAATTTAAATCATCACTGTCTAAAGTTGACTTTTTGAATTAACATATGTCATGATGGCACACTGATATGAATATAAATTATATTCAAATTTTCTGCATCAGCGCATGTAAATTTTATAAGAATTAAATTATTTTATTATTTTCAATTTTCTGTCAGAAAGTTTACTTAAGTTTTATTGCGGTACGTGCGGTGATGTAAAAGTCGAAGCTTTTGTAAGTTTATGCATTAAGTCTTTGCGATATGTGTGCATACATAATACATGTTTTTGCTTAAAAAGCATAATGTAAAAAAATGTTTAAAAATTTAAATTAATTTATAAATGCAATGAGAATTTTATAAAATTAGTGTAGGAACAACAATTTAATATTCATATTTAAAAAATCGTAATAGATTAAATTTGGCTCATATATACAATTTTCTTTTGCTCTCCAGCTTGGATGAGATAAAACTATTTTCATCTACCTACATATTTTTGATATAGACACCACTGTTTGACAATAAATCGGTTATGGGTACCACCCTCTTTGATAAAATACGAATTAGGTGGTACAGTCGATCATCAATATACAATACACAAATAAAGTTCATTATATATTTGACAATTTTTGATTATGAATTCCACAATAATCGCCAATTTATAAATTGGCAATTTATTGTACCGTTTGATGACTGATGAGTCCTCCCGTAACCCAATAAATTATTATTCATTAGATCAAGCTGTGTAAATATTTGTTATTCAAATATTTTGCTATTGATTTCTTACCTTTTCTTAACAATTCGATGTAGGCACGAATATAAAATCTCTCTCTTTTTTTTTTGGTGTAAATTTTCGCATCAAATTTTCTTATGTAAAAACTCCAACACTATTGTACCTGTATCGAAATTATGTAAACATAAAATACGCACTCTTTCAACAAAAAAAAAACAAACAAAAAAAACAAAATCTATGCAAAATATAAAAAGGGAATTGTCAATAACGAGTGTCACGTTCTTTGGAAAAAAATCCTATCGTCTCCATGCCAAGAATATAATATGCATACCTATCGTAGAAATAGAAATGTCGGTTTTTAGAAGAAAAAAAAAGAAGAATTTCGATTGATGTGTGCATATAAAATTTAAATCAAAAATGGCAAAAAACGTAATAAAATTCGTAACCGACATAAACGAAGGTATGTCGTACAGCATCATTGTATAATTAAAAAAAAAAAAAAATAATAAAATATGTCGCTAATTTTCGAAAATATAATACACGTCTGTCAGAATTCGTAATTAAAATTGGCGTTGAAATTTTATGTATACCTTTATGCCTTTATACCTTCATGCTTATTTAAAAAGCAAGTGATACTGTAGCTAGCATATTTCTCATTTTAAACATTTAAAGCAAAGCCATCATTTTTATTTAACTAGAAAGTTTTCCATCGCCGGACCGTCGTTTTTGTATTACCAAAAAAAAGGGCTGCTATTTAAACATAAAAGCTTCCACAACGATGTGTATTTTACTAAAGTTTATCCGAGTACATTTTCAATATCAAAACTAAAATTTTACGAAAAATGAAAATGATAAAAAAAAAAAAAATTATATTGGGTGGAGGGATTTTGTGTATACAGAATTGCGAGAACTAAATGTTTTTCCAAACTCTGATATCTAAGGCGAACGAGCAAGCAAATGTGTAGGTAAAAAACATTAAAATGCTGCAAGCTTAAACAAATTAAATCAAAGCTTCTTTTTATTGTTACAATTTAAGTTAATACATACATTGTGCTCTTGTTATGGAACGTGGAAGCAAATTATTTTAAAAATGCACACGTAAAGGTAGGTAAAAGATAATTTTAAAATTATATTCGTAAACTATACTTATTTATGTATAACATAAACCTACACATGTTACCGACAATATATTTATTTCATATAAACTGATAAGGCAGAAGCCGTTATTGAACTGTTGTGTGATGAATATCCAGACGTAAAGTTTTGGATATCTTTTC
>JANSTT010017076.1:0-18571 GCA_026745375.1 Platyura marginata | reverse complement strand
TGTTACAAAAATTTAGTAATAATGAAAAGAATTATAACGTTTTAAATGTGTTCGGATAATTAACCGGACAGTCCTTAGTACCTAATTTAAATTCATTGGTTTTTTTAAATTCATAAATAAACAAATTTCTCGTTCCACACTAAGGAAATTTTTTTCAATTTACAAATCTATAGCTTTATTTTTAGTATTGGGTCTCCAGTTTAATTTTAAGGAAGATGATACATGGAATTTATATAAAATAATGTAGGCAGGGCACGTTGGGTGTTTACGGTAATTTTTTGTAAAATATAGAAAAACATCCTTCATCCAAAATTCTTCTGATTATAAGTTCTGTACATTCGAACACTGGAACGTTTAAGGAACTAATAATGAAATAGCAGCTATCATCGACCAATTTGTATTGTTTTTAAAGAAATTCAAGCTACCACTGGTTTTTATTTGATTTTTTTTTTATGGGTGATTCCACGCTATTCAGAAATTACACGGCTTTCGCAAAATTTATTTTTAATTATTACAGTATATATTTAACAGCTTTTAAAGGCGTCCCTCGCTTTAAGTGTCCAATTCATTTTGTTTCATTTTGGCATTTTTAGCCTTGTCGCCGGTGCATTTAATTATTCGTGACAGTGAAAATTGTCTTTCCCCTGGTAAGTTTATTTTAGCAATTAATTATGATTTTGTTAAATGCAGATATGATTAGTTTTTTTTTATAAAAATGTCATTCCCCTGGGTGTCTTAACCTGGCATAAAAAGTGACAGGGGAAAGACAAATTGGCCAGGTGCGGCTTTACGTAAGGTGATTAGTGACTTTCAAAAGTGATCATTTTAAAGTGATTGGTTCGTGTATGGTGATCACTTTGAACATGCCAAGAATATACAAATGATGTCGAAATGTCAAAATAATTGTTTTTAGTCGGATTTATTTGTTTTTATTTTTCAGTCGCATATGGTAACCAATATATTAGAGCAATTATATCTATTTAAAGTTGTCGGAAGGGTTGGGAAAGGGTAGTTTAGCGTGGAAGCCGTGTAGCTTTTTTTGATAAATTCCCTATTTGTAACGTTTTTTAAAATAATAAATGAAATATATGTAACTTTGTAATATATTATGTACACTTGTTTGATTATAGCGTCTGCTATCTGACTTATATTTCAGAAAATAGTGCATGTTAAGAAAAAGATGTCAAAAAAAGAACAGCTAGAAAAGAAAAGACAAGCTGAAAAACTAAGATACCAGCGAATCAAAAGTGACCCTGAAAAATATGCTTTGCAGAAAGAGAAAGAGAGAAAAAAATATTTAAAGAAAAAGAATATAAAATCTGTTAATACGATGACACCAAGAGAACGACGGCTTATTAGGAAGAGATGGAAAGAAAACACTAGAAAACACAGAGCACGTTTATTAGTTTCTAATGCTTCTATTACACCGCAAAGTATTGACAATGAACGTTTATAACAAAAAAACATTGATGGTAGGGTCAATGCTGCCAAAAAGAAATCAAAACCACAGGAAGTTAAGGTATAAAGGTCTAAACTAAAGTGATAAACAAGCAAAACTTCGAAATAAAAATACTGAAAGCCAAAGTTGCACTTTAAAAGTAAAGGCTACAGCGACTTAATAAATTGACTCCTCTAACATCAAACACAAAGGTGAACAAATTCATTAATAGTCCGATTACTTCTAAAAATATGGTTAGAAAGAAATTAATATTTGGTAAAGTTTTGAAAGAATAACAAAGAAAAAATAAGATTCTGTAGAGTTATCAGTGGCTCATTAATTAATAAATATTAGATTTTTTAAGAACATGACGATTTAAAACATTTTAAAGTGACTTAAAACTAGAAACGACAAGATATATGAAAAATAAATGAAAGCTGTCATATGTTTCCTTGAAGAAGATTGCAATAGTCATTTATGCGCTAATAATAATAAAGAAAGAATTACAAGGAACAAAGAACGCAAGCAAAAGAGTTTTCTATTGGATACAATGAATAATTTTCACAAAATTTTTACAAACTAAAGGAGCAAATAAAATATGTCGTTCGGTTTTTTATAAATTAAACCGTTTTGAATTGTTTCAACAAAAATGAGCTGTTTGAACAAAAATGAAACCTACCCTTGCATTATTCACCTGACTCTGATGTGTTTATACTAAGCAAAACCTATTTTGATATTAAATGACGAAAAGCACATTTGTTACAACTGATATGATGAAAAATGTCTTTCTAGACTCTAGAATATGCAATACTAAATTGAATTGAATTTGAAAAAATATGGCGAAATACGAAGAAAGTACGTAAGATCAGAAAATATGTCATTTTATAAAAATGTTTTACGATTTGAAAGACTATTTACAAAATTCCACATATCCCTTTTCCCGAAAGTTTGGGGGCACAATGCACAATATTTCCGAACCATTTTTTTTATTTCTAGAATTTTTTTTTTTAGTAAAATCAATTCAAAACACACCGCAAGTGGAGGGAAGGTTTTTTTATAACAAAAATATGATAATTTTCTCATTAGGGTTTTGTTCCGACACTTGTACCATATTCCTCGGGTCCATTATAAATATCTGTTATTTATTTAATATTTTCAATCATTTTCAATATCATTACATTTAATATAAAAATGTCACATCCGTAACAATGGATGGCAGATTTTAATTCATTTTGAAAATAGTATCTATAGGGAGTGAGTACATATTATATTATATGTAATTATATAGTTTTTACTCATGGCATGTAGTAAAAAGTAAATTATTGATTACACCTTAGGTAATGGCTTGTACCAGTGTAAAAGAAAGAGTAGCTAAGTGGAGAGTTCAGAAAAAGAAAGATCTAGACAAATGGACAGCTTACTTAAAACAGGACAGAGAAAGAAATAAGATAAACAGACGAAAACAACGAGATACGTTTTCTAATGATCCTTTTTTGAAAAAAGCACAAAGTGAAAAAGAGAAATTACGTAAGAGAGAACAAAGAAAAAAGAAAGCTGACAAACTCTTAAATTTAGTTACCTGAATTTTAGATTTTTTTCAAATTGTTTTACAATATAATTATGTAGGTACATATAAGTATTTGAATTGTATATAAAAAATAAATCAAAGATCCTTTTCATAAATAATTAATTGAATAAATATTTTGTAGCATATTTATGTATATATCTAATAAAAACGAATGAAATAATACCTACATAAAACGTACATTAAGCACAAAATTATGCATTCGTAACGATAGAAAAGTTTTTAATTATCAAATAAAAGTGTGATTCAAATTTTCACCCTTAGAAAATTGTCATGTATATTTTTGTCTCTAAATTTCTCCAGTGCAGCGATTTTGTAGATGTATTATCGATAAATATTTATCGTAATAGCGCTATTACGATTATTTATATACAAACCACAGACAAGAGTATTTTTTTACCGTTTGATTGAAAAACAGTTTAGCAAGCACACAAACCAACCGGTTTATGGTATTCGATATTTTTAATTTATCGACAATTTATATCGAACATATTTTTGGTGGCGATAAAATATAATTGTGTAAATTTAATTAAAGCATATTTGTAATAGAATTTTGTTATTGTTTAACTATTTGTAATTCTTATAAATATAATATAAGTTAAGAATCTGTAATTGGTTTATGTCAAAATAATCGTAATAATTTATCGATAAATTAAACAAAATTTTAGCTTAGAAGCTTCGATCGAAACTACCTTGCGTTCTCTTATATCTCTCTCTTCTGTGATGCCGCGTGAAACGAGAAAAAAATTAATCCAATCTCTCCTGTACTTCATTTTATGTATGGCGATGTTCTTATGGGTGATTTATGTTACCAATCGTCACGTAGTATACAGTAGATATGATAGTATTTCGTCCTATAGAGATAAGATTCTTGGCTGTGATATGTTCAAATATATGCAATTCCGTACTTGCATATTTTTGTTTAAGCTTATTAAACTAAGACAACCTTTGTATTTTTTTGATAATTTGGAACTCTGTACCTCCCCACGCACCTTTAATCTCATTATACCGATTCATACGTACTCTACATGCACTCCTCATTTTTCGTGCATGGGATCATATTATTTAATTCACTCCCAACCAATATTAAAAGTATTGCAACTATAGGGAGCTTCACAGTGGCTTGTCGTAAACTTTTCTGTATTGATTTTTGAATAACTGTTTTCTTGGGTTCCTTGCTGATGGAGTTTTTCAGAATTTATTATTTATTATTTTTATTTTGTTACCTTTTTTTTCCTTATCTCTATGTTATATTCTATTATATACATATGCTCAAAGGCATTTTCTTAATTTACTATAATTATCGAGTGTGTACTTTTTAAGGTTCCAGGGCCTCTTGTACACAAATATTTTATAATAAATAAATAATTATCTTGTGTATGCACCAATCTGCCATCAATATTCTTTTGCAAATTGTATAGTAGAAATGCAGAACTTAATATATACATATATACGTCCTTCGTATAACACGGTTTCTCTACAACAAGGGATTTCAATAAATTTTATATTTTGTTTAAATGTCAAACTTAAATGTTTATTTGAATGTACAGCTGAAATATTTTCAACTGCAAACAATAATGATAGCAATTGCAATATAAAGTTCTTTGTAATTTTTAGATTTTTGATTATAATTTTCATTTCATGTCATAAGTAAAATTATATGATTGTTTTTAATAATTGTCTACTTAAATGTAGATCTCTCTGATTTAGAGAAGATATTCCCATTGTGGTTGGAGGTATGTAATTTTTAATTGAGTCAATCAATAGCTACTAAGAAAAGAATAACACTAAGAATTTCCCCTTGGGGGGTTCCATTCTCCTGTACAAAATTTTCGGAACAGTAGTTACCAATACATACTTTAAATGAGCGGCCTTTTAAAAAGTTATTAATATAATAGAGCCTATTTCCTTTGATCCCCCAAGATGATAATGTTTCAAGAACGTTGTATATCCAGGTTGTGTCGTATGCCTTTTCTAGATTAAAAAAAATTTGAATCAGGTATTGATTTTGGGAAAATGCGTTTTGTATATATCTGAATGTAGAACTTTTTTTTTATTTTTTTACAATCCTTTGTATTAATTTACTACCAGAAAAATGTTGAAGATTTACTAAAATCGGTTATAACCGATTTAATTTTTAATTAAATAGATAAAAATAGAACAATAAAAATGTGTTTGCTCTTAGACGAGAACAAAGTGATAATCATTTATCAAATTTTATGTATAGATGTGAATTTATAATGGTGAATAGAAATAATAATAAGTAATTTGTTTGTTTTTCAAATACAATAGTTAAAAAATTTAACCTAACCTATGTGCAGCAGCTATAGTAAAGATCATCTCAAATAATCATAAATTTACCAAGGTAAGTCGAATTTTTAAAAATTTTACTTCCAGTTATTATTATTATGTATAGAGACCCAATACTAAAATGTGAACCACTTTTTTGATGATTTTTAGATGATATTTTAAAACTACATAAGTAGGTGTAACAATTCCAAAAAAAAAAAAAAATTGAATTACAAAAAAATTAGAGAAATGCTTTCGTCGCGGTTGGATTTTTTTAAAATAATATAACACACATTAAACTTAGTATGTAGTTATTTAAAAAAAGTTATACGTGAATGTGTACATAAGTTATCCAACAATTAAGTATAATGATTAAATAATAAACTTTAAAAAAAAATTATAATTTATCATAACGCACAACTTATGATGTGTATCACATACATTTTTATTTTTTTAACTATGGACTCCTTCATTTGATTGTCGGGCGTTTTTGTAGAGGAGAAGAAAAATTAAATGTATGGAGTAAGTTTTGTGACATTTCCATTATACCCCCTATTAAATATAATTCCACTTGTTAACACGAAGAATAATATATCCTTACATCAAAATACATTACCTACCATCTTATTTATTAAATCTAACAGAACTAACATTTTTTTACCTAAACCGCTAGATACAATTTTTAAAGTGCCTAGCTCAATGCATTTTTGAGTTCTCGTTCTTGAAAGAACGAGTGATATGGAAAAAGTTTTTTTTAAGAACATGAAACCCATTTACGTGTAATAACAATTTTGGTTTATTTATAATCAGTGAGTTTAAGTAATGTTCTTAAATAATCTAATTACTTGTTTTAATTAATCTAATTACTTAATTATTTTTGATACTATTATTGAATTTTCTATATTGTCTATGTCAAATTGGGGTTCTATCTTTTTTTTTAGAATTTTTTCCTTTCTAATCTCCTATAACCTATACCCTATCCTTTATTTTAATAGATCAAAAACTAATTACAATCGATAAATAATTTGTTTTAAATCTCACAACTTTTTTATCATTTTCTAAAATGTCACTTAAGTTCGTCGAAAATTCGTTTCTCGGTAGGTAACTATATGTATGTGTATTTGTTTGATAGTGTCGAGTGAAAATTAATGATTTATAAACAAGTGAAGGAAACATTTGAAATACGTATATCCATCAAATGGTGCTCTTTGTGAAACTATACAATTCTCTGGATCTATACAGAAAATAAAATTGTAATTATCAAAAAACTAAATGAGGTAAATCATTTTCAATACATTTTTAATATGTAAGGTAAGGCAAACCCTAGTTTAAAAAATGTCATAAAATAATTTATCAAAATAAATGATCAGCAGTAGCTCCAAAGTATCTCTTTATATATTGGACATTTTTACTGAAAAACAACCAAGAAAACGTTAAATTGTAATTTGTCTATAAATCGAATCGAAATCTGTTTTGCCTTTTTTAGTTTGTTTTTAGTTAGAAATTGCAACGTTTCCAAATAAGATCTCGATAGTTCTTGAACGATAAAACAATAAAATTCTTACAGCCGTAATATTTACGCCGTTTAAATTTAGTAATCGGTTTAAAAAATTTAAACCGACTAATCGCTAATATTCACCCAATCAAACGGACGTTAAACCCAAATTTTCTAAACCGAATGGTTCGTCTAACGACGACAAACCGACTCCAACTTAAACGAGCCATTTTCGTAGCGTTAAATTCATTTAGGTAATATTCAGCACTTCCGGTTGAAATTCAGTCAGTGTGATTCATTCAGTTCGACAAGGTGTATGTGTGTGTGTGTGTTTTCTGCTATTATTTTATCATTTGTCATTTTTCTATTTTCCTAGATGGAAATTGATGCGCTTTTGATGTCATCATCATCCTTGTCGTCAAGCGACGAAGATGAGAAGGTAGGCCGGCGAGAAGTGCGTATTCGGCGTCCGTATCGAATGATGCAACGTACAAAGGTCGAGTGTTACGACGATGTGGATTTTCGTAAATATTTTCGAATGAACAAAAATGCTTTTTCTCGTTTGCTTATTCATTTCATTTCACTCATATTGCTATGTACATTGTACATTCTAGTTCACGTGAATAGTCCGCCGAAGAGAAATTGCTGGCAGTGGTACGTATGATGGCCGTTGAGAATTTCGAGCAAACTTCGGCCGATTATATTGGGATTGCACAGAACACAATGTCTAAAATGATGGCCAGTTTTTTCAGGTCTCTTTTTATGTTGTAACACCGTTCTCGCAATTCGGCATCCGTTCGTTACTGAAAGAGAGAAAGAGGAAAAGACAGGATGAGACTACATTGAGCAGGAGAGAAAGAAAAAAAAATACACTCACATAACCATACATAAAATAGCAACAATTCAATTGTACTGAAGGAATAAAATAAATAAAAACAATTAGAATAAAAAGTACCTTTTGATTTCAATACGTGTGCACACAATGACGAAAGCGGAAATAATGTGCGTTAAAAATAAAATCAGCGCGGCAAAAATGTCAAATTTGACATTACGTTCGGTTTAAACATTTTTTATTTTTCGTACAATTTAAACGAACGTAAACCGAATGGCATTTTTTGCTTTAACGGAGTGAATATTACCAATTTAAACCAGGTCTTGTCAGTTTAAATTCTATCGGTTTACGTCGGTTGTGGGTTTAAGCGCTTTTAAACGGCGTGAATATTACGGCAGTTATAAATTGAAGTACTAATTTTTTTTTCTGTGTATATAAAATTAAGTGCACACAGTAACGTTTTATATACGTTGAACCCCCTCCCTCAACTCAACTTCGTTGTATTTTCTCCAAAAACAAAGTAAGATTTTTGTCTTGTTGTTCTAATGCAGTTTTTTTTTTTGTAGATTGCTGTCCCACAATTTAAATTTGAAGCAGAATTGGAAATTGACGACCAGAACTACACAACAGCAAGTAGACAGATAAAAATGTTTCAGACTAAACTGACTGACACCAATTTACCTTTTGTAAATAATACAAAAGTGTACTCTTGCGATATTTGTTTTAAGAAGCTTAAATCGCGCCGTTCTTTAAGAATGCACATGAATTGTCACAGTCGTCATGTTATTTATTCATGCGAGTGTTGTGGCAAAATTTTTACACTTAAATCTAGCTTAAGAGCTCACATGCTAAATCACTATGATAACAAGCATTCGTGTAAAGTTTGTTTTAAAACATTTAGTCGGATTGATAACTTAAAGAGGCACATGCGTACAGTTCATATCGGTGAACGTAAATTTTCGTGTGATTGGTGTTCGCGAAAATGTTCATCAAAACGTGGCCTAATAAAACATACAATAACAATGCACAACAAAATACTAATTTCTCTGAACAATCAAAGTAATATACGATCATATCTGACTACAGTGCCAAAACAACATGTCTGTGAAGTTTGTCTTAAGAGCTTTTCCAGTCATCCCAGTATTAAAATTCATATGCAATTACACGCTGGCAATAGCCCATATTCATGTAATCTATGTTCGAAAAATTTGTCCACATCATATAGCTTAAAAGTTCACATGAACACTCATACCGGTGAAAAACCTTTTTCATGTAAGATTTGTTTTAAGAAATTCTCACGAACAAACAGTAATACTTTAAAAAGTCACATGAAACAAGTTCATAGTATTTTCATAACAAAATTTCATAATCATTCAAATTTGAAATTTCACGATATAATTGATAAAAAATATGTTTGTGATATTTGCTCGAAATCATTCGTCCTGTTGAGTATTTTGAGAAGTCATATGAAAATTCACATTGCTAACAAACCATTTGTGTGTACTCTATGCCCAAAAAAATTTCCGTGGCTGTATAAATTAAACAATCATATGAAAATACATACAAGTGAAAAACCTTTTATATGTAAATTTTGTGAAAAATGTTTTCTAAACTCGTCAAGGTTAAAATCTCATATGATAATTCATACTGGCGAAAAACCATATTCATGTAAAATTTGTCCAAAAAAATTTGCTCAAAGAGGTTCTTTAAGATGGCACATGATTGCTCATAATAGTGTAAGAGAGCTTAAATGCGATATTTGTTTTAAAGATTTTGTGCATAGAAGTAGGTTTCGAGCTCACATGAAAATTCATAATAAAACGACAGACGTTTCTACGTAAACATAATTCAACTATCGTGACTTTTTCTTTTTAAGTTTATAATACAATTAATAAACAAATCATGTGTATCGATGATCTTGAAATTTATTAGTAGTTTTAATATTTCTACGAGTTATTTATTTTAAATGGAAATAAATACGTTGAAAAAACAATAATTAAAATAAATTCAAACAATCAACAAAATATTGCCAAAGTTTTGGATTCACCGAATAAGGTGAACTATTAAGCTTCCTTGGCAGAGATCATTCATGGTAATCAAATCACGTCTAGGGCAGATAGACGGATACAAGGAATGAGAAAAAAAAAGAAAAATACACATAAAAGCACAGAGGTTAAAAAACCACAAAAGCTAAACAGAGCATACATAATGATGGGGTGATTCGGTGGCATTAAATTTAAAAGTATAGCAATAGTGCAATTTGTAAAACTAATCAATGTTTCTGGTAAGCGACCTTTCGCCTTTAGTATATAATACATATTTGTTTTTAGCCATTTGATTTTTAAAATAATTTTTTTAACAAGAATTCTTATAACATTGCATTGCATTTGTTGTTTTTAGTTTCTGGATTTTTCTTTTAATAAATATTAAAGAAAACGTACATACCTTCTTGTTTTTATTTTTCTTTGTTCCGCTCCTAAACTGTTAGTAACAACAAAATTAAAAAAAAAATCATTTCGACAGTTTTATCAAATACAGAAAAATTTTTTAATCCAAAAGAGTTATAGGTTAAGTAATTCTAAACGTTTGAAAAAAATTTAGAAAATAATAGCCTTAAAAAATGACAAATATTCGTATATTATGTATGTATGTATTATGTAACCTTTTTTATAAAAGAATGTCCAATTTACATAAATAAACTTATTGTGTTTAAAAAAAATTATTCGGTAAAAACAGTGAGTGAAGTAACATCACTTGCACTTTTTTGTTATAAATGACAACATTTTCAAAATAGAAGTCGACAGTTCTAAGTGCGAGAAAACTTATTCTTATAAACTGAAGAACTAATATTTTCTGTGTATGCTCAGTAACATTCTATGTTTAACTGCCTCCCACAACTAAACTTCGTTCTATTTGCTACAAAAACAATGTAAGATTTTTGTCTTGTTGTTCTAATGCAAATTTTTTTTTGTAGATGGCTGCCCCACAATTTAAATTTGAAGCAGAATTGGAAATTGACGACCAGAACTACACAACAGCAAGTAGACAGATAAAAATGTTTCAGACTAAACTGACTGACACCAATTTACCTTTTGTAAATAATACAAAAGTGTACTCTTGCGATATTTGTTTTAAGAAGCTTAAATCGCGCCGTTCTTTAAGAATGCACATGAATTGTCACAGTCGTCGTGTTATTTATTCATGCGAGTATTGTGATAAAGTTTTTACACTTAAATCTAGCTTAAGAACTCACATGCTAAATCACTATGATAACAAGCATTCGTGTAAAGTTTGTTTTAAAAATTTTAGTCGGATTGATAACTTAAAGAGGCACATGCGTACAGTTCATATTGGTGAACGTAAATTTTCGTGTGATTGGTGTTCGCGAAAATGTTCATCAAAACTTGACCTTAAAAAACATACAATAACAATGCACAATAAAAGGCCAAGTTCTATGAACGATCAGAGAGAGACTCTGTCTGATACTATCTGTTCTTATGAAATAAATTCAAGTAATATTCGATCATATCTATCGGTCCGAAAACCATATTTCTGTGAGGTATGTCTTAAAAGCTTTTTAACTTATTCTAGCATTAAAGTGCACATGGAGCTGCACACTAGTAATATACCATATTCATCTAATGTATGTTCTAAAAGTCTTTCCTCGTCTTATGTCTTAAAGGTTCATATGGACATGACGCATACAGAAGAAAAGCTTATTTCATGTAAGATTTGTTTTAAAAAATTCTTGCGGAAATTCGATTTAAAATGTCATATGCTATGTCATATCGGTGAAAGAAAGTTTTCTTGTCCTGTGTGTTTTAAGCAGTTTTTAAAGGGAAGCAATTTTAATTTTCACATACAAAATGTTCATCGTATATCCCATATAATTAAAACTGCTAACAAAACTTGTTTGAAATCTAACTATACGCATGATATAAATTATACAAATGACAAACAATATTTTTGTGAAATTTGCTTGAAATCATTTCCTCGGTTGACTTTTTTAAAAAATCACATGAACATACACATTGGTAACAAACCATTTCTGTGTACTCTATGTCCGAAAAAATTTGTGATGCCCTATACATTAAAAAATCATATGAAAATCCATACAGGTGAAAAACCTTTTACGTGTGAACTTTGCGAAAAATGTTTTATAACATCATCAAGATTAAAAGCTCATATTAAAATTCATACTGGCGAAAAACCATATTCATGTAAAATTTGTCCAAAAAAATTTGCACAAAGTGGTCACTTGCGATCGCACATGATAGCTCATAGTGGCGTAAAAGAGTTTAAATGCGATATTTGTCCTAAAGATTTTGGACATAAAAGTAATTTTCGAGCTCACATGAAAAAACACATGAAAAATCGATCGATAAATGTTTCTAGATAAACATTGACTATTTAATTAATTAATCAATAAACAAATAATGTAAACGATAATCTTAAAATTATTAATAGTTATAATATTTTAAGATTTAAGTAAACATTTATAAAAAATTAAAAATTGGTTCTGCATATTTGTACTTTTATTTCGAAACATTTTCATAAATGAATGTTGAATTAAAATAAACACACAAGTTTTATTTTTACTTTTTTTTAAAAATTAGACTCACATACATATTTCATTACATTAACAGATGTTGACAACCAAATCGTATGAAAAATCTTTATATATGTTTCGCTTAAAGTGAAATAACATAACTCCAACTTGCTTTTGTGGAATTATAAATAATAAATTAATATAATTGAAAGAAAGTATAATCTAATGAATGTATTAAATCGTAAGAATAATAATTATAACTTATCACCTTTTGGTTCTAATGTAGATTTTAAATTTTCTTTGTAGGTGGCTGCTCCACAATTAAATGAAGCAGAAATTGATGTTGACGACCAACACTACACAACAGCAAGTAGTTCCATTAATACGTATCAAAATAAATTTACTTGTGCTGATAACAATTTAATTTGTAACGAACAAGATTCAGAAAATGGTATTAAACCATATTTATGCGATATTTGTTCTAAGAAGTTTAAATCGGAGTCTAATTTAAAAATTCATATGAACTGTCACAGCCTTCGTGATCTTCATCCATGCAAATATTGTTGTAAGGTTTTTACCTTTAGATCTAGCTTACGAACACACATGATCATTCACTCTATTAACAATCCCTATTCATGTACAGTGTGTTTAAAACCTTTCAGTCAGGTTAGTCACTTAAAGTCGCACATGATACTTCATACTGGTGAACGAAAATTTCCGTGTGAATGGTGTTCGAAGAAATCTACAACAAGAAGTAACCTTAAAAAACATACAATACGAGTTCACAATAAAATGCCGAGTTCGCTGGACGATTTGGAAAAATGTCCATCTAAAACACTGTTTCCTTATAAAGTTAAACCAGTCATTAATATTCGATCACACATCACAACAGTTGATAGACAATATTTGTGCGATGTGTGTCTAAAATCCTTTTCAACGCGTGCTAGTATAAGAAATCACATGCAGTTACACATTGGCAACAGACTATATTCATGTCATCTATGTTCGAAAAATTTGTCCACATCATATAGCTTAAAAGTTCACATGAACACTCATACCGGTGAAAAACCTTTTTCATGTAAGATTTGTTTTAAGAAATTTGCACAGAACGGCCATTTACGAACTCATATGCCAAGTCATACCGGCGAAAGAAATTATCCTTGTTCGGTGTGTTCTAAAACATTTACAAACAGCAGCAATTTAAATTATCACTTAAGAAAAGTTCATAGCATTTCATGGCCAATTTCAGATTTAAAATTTCACGATCTAAATGACAAACAATATTTATGTGATATTTGCTCGAAATCATTTGCTCTATTAAGTATTTTGAGAACTCACATGAAAATTCACACCGGTAACAAACCATTTGTGTGTAATCTATGTCCGAAAAAATTTTTGTTGCCGTGCAGTTTAAAAAACCATATGAAAATACATTCAGGTGAGAAGCCGTTTATGTGTAAATTTTGTCAAAAATGCTTTACAACATCGGCTAGCGTTAAAACTCATATGAAAATTCATACTGGCGAAAAACCATATTCATGTAAAATTTGTCCAAAAAAATTTGTACAAATTGGTCACCTAGGATCGCACATGATAGTTCACAGTGGCGTAAAAGAGTTTACATGCGATATTTGTCATAAAAATTTTGCGCATAAAAGTAATTTTCGAGTTCATATGAAAATTCATACGAACGATAGACGTTTCTCATGTGAAATTTGTCAAAAGAAATTTATCCGTTCTACTGATTTGAAAGCTCATAGATTGAAAACATTACACAATATAGATGAGATTAATTAAGAGATAGTCTTGAAATAATCTTAAAATTGTTTGTAATTGAATAACTAAAATATAACGTGTAGAATATAAAAAAAAAATTATAGATTTCAAATAAATAAAATTCTTTGTGATTATTAACGTTTGTTTCTTATTTAAAAAATAAAAAATACATTCCATTTAAATCAATGCAAATGTGTTAAATATGAGTTTAACCAACACAAATAAATAGGAAATTACATTCGTTAGGTGTAAAATGACTGCAAAGAATTACAACTTCTGCAGCGTAAATTTGTCTTGAAACTGAGGAGATACAAATCTGCAAACTTTCATATCTATGTCTTTGTTTTGGTCATTTAGAATCACAACAATAATGTTTTTGCCAAAAACTACATTCAGTTCAATTATTAACGCTGGTCATTTTTTTTAAATTACTATTTAAATTTACTATTTGTAAAGATTGTAACACATTAAAAATTGGTGTAGTTAAGCATGAGTACCTAATATAATTAAAACCATTTTTTTTCTTAATTATAGATCGATATCGAATATTTATATTAGTATTGTCGACACTAACTGGTCAAATGAATTAATAGTTACCACAGCACCTCCGCACATGGTACATATTAAGCGCTTAGCGGTAAAATAGCCTAACCCTAAATTTCTTGAACAGAGATAACCGAATTTGAAACAAAAACGAAAACAAAAAAAGAAAGGGTTAACTAAAAAAAAAATTATTATTCAACTAAGTTTGTTCAGGAAGACATTCTTTATGTTTTCAGTGCATATTTTTAAAAGTTAATCCTTTAAAGGCACCGTTTGGACCTTAAAGGGTTAACGTTTTCTAAAAATTAAAAATTTACGGTAGTATTTATAATGAAATTCTAAGAATGGTGAGAAGATTTTAAAAAAAAATTTGTTCAAAATGTATGGGCCTCAAAGGGTTACCTTTTTCCAAAAATTTTGATTGGCAAAAAATGTTGGAAATTTAAATTAATATAAAAATACAAAGTTTCAAGATCATATCTTCAGTATTAAGAAAATTCAAAATTGTGTCACTTTTTTAAAAACCGCCAAAAAAACGGTCAAGATGTTCGGAGCATGCCCAGTTTTTTCCATTTTTTCTCGATCAAAATGACGTTTTTTTTTTTTTTAAATAGTGCCATGATGATGGGATCAATAATTCTCAGCATCCGCCACTGGTATGATTACTTATTGAAATCTCATAGACGAATTCATACCCATGAAAAATCTTCTTTTTTTTTGTTGTAAAGAATGTTCTAAACTAAAACATATACCGCACTAGGAAATTTCATAAGTCATAAAAAAGTTCACAATCCTAGTGTCAAAATTTCTTGTTTAATATGTTTAAACACTATTTACATAAGCATAGACTATGTCACAACAATGAAAAACCTTTATTCTGTGATATAACTAGGTATGCTCAAAGGGATTCTCTTGAAAGAATTGCATTCTACTTCATATGACAGTTAAAACTTTTCTTGCCCCATATTGTTCTAAACAATTTGCGAGAAAATATGGTATGAAATGTTGCTTAAGAATGCGGAAAAATGTTTTTCATGTAATAATTGTACATACGTAACAATTTTTAATCGCCGCTTCTGCTCTACGTAGTCACAATTTCATTCATAATGATCCAAGACAATTTTCTTGCAATAATTGTTCTGGAAAATTTTCTCGTCGATTGAAAAAACATTTAGTATTTAGGTTGTCCAAAACGTAACGAATAAAATAAATATATACGTGCGATATATGCAATATAAAGTTTTCGTAAAGTAGATATCTCTAAAACAGTTTAAAAACTCAATGTATGGTAATAAATGAGTAATATTAATAAAATACGTATAATTTGTTATCGGTTAAATATACATAGGAAGCCCAATATAACGAACCCCCGATATAAAGAATATCCAATTTAACGAAAGCGATTTTTTTTAATATTAAGTTTCTAAATTACGAATTAAATGCCAAAAATGTTTCTATATATTGGTCATTCGCAATTTTTAAGTAAATCTTCCAAAAATCTGAAAAATTCTGTTTATTCAAAAATATTCCCTCTAATACCTAAAGTTTGAATATAGGAAAATGACAAACTATTTTAAAGGAAATTTTATCAGTTATAATTTTGTACTTAATGATGTTTTTTTTAAAATGTAACCGCTCAAAATTTATAGGCCGAAATATGGAAAAATGCATATTTTTGACCTTTGACCCGAATGCGCGATCTCTAAACGATTTTTTTTTGGTTCAAATTTCACCGAAAATATTTTTATACCCAAACCCAAGTTTTCTACACCCGCCACATTTCAATTTCTCAAAAAAAAACGTCCATACATTGAAAATACACCCTAATGAACAATCTTAGAAACAATAGGACTTTTTTGGTTTATTATGGTTTAGAATTTTCTAAGTCCAAATAACGAATGTCTCTACATAACGAATGGGCTTGGTTTTATATCGTTCGTTATATTGGACTTCCTATGTCCTATGATATTTGTTACCATATTTAGTAACAAATTATATCAGTTAACTTATGCTAATCATATACATTTTATTTGTGACATTTGTGACATATGTTACATTAATTTCCAATTTTTAATAAATGTAATAAAATTAATTTGAAAAAGTATTATTTTAACAACCCTGAATATGTCAAATTAAAAGGAATTAATTTTATAATTGTTGATTTAGATTTGTAAACTGTAGGCGAGTATAGGGGCCTCTCTATCACATTTTTTCACTTTTTATAAAAGTGTACAGTTAACGTGCTGTGTTAGATTAGACATTAATTCTTTTCATATTTCAATGAAAGAATTCGTATTGCGTTCGTAACCCAATTATTTTTAAATGTACCCAAGTATTTTTTTATATTATTTTAACAAATATAAAAAATTTACACATAACACTATGTACTCGTGTAGCATAAAGTAGCATAAAAAAAATTTATAATTTAAAATAATGAAATAATAAAAAAAAAGAAATTGTACAGAAATATTTAATTTTGAGTATAAACGTGTTTATCTTTGAAAATAATTTGTTTGTAAACAAAAATTTAAATTATCACCAATTGCCATTCTATTGCCATCGTTTCTAATTTAGTTTAACTTTTCTTTGTAGATGGCGATCAACATAAAAATCGAACCGGAGGTTAACATTGTCGACAGCTGCTGGCCAAAAACATTCATACCCTATAAACATAAACATAATCGAGCTGCATATCAAGACAGTGATTTGTTAATCCGTTTAAAGAAAATTACAAATACCTATAGGAAATTAGATCGTTGTCCAATTTGCTCTAAAGATTATCTTCATTTAAAACAACACATGAAAATACATGAAGTTGGCAGAACATTTACATGCAATATTTGCTTAAGTATTTTCTCGCATAAAGTTGATTTAAAACTACATAGAAAAACCCATATTGGCGAAAAACCAATTTCACCAATTGGTTCCACCAGCGATAAATGTCATACATGTGTTTTTTGTTTTAAAATTTTTTCATACAAAAGTTCATTGAAACAGCACATCAAAGTTTTGCATACGGATGTAAAGGTGTATGTGTGTGATATTTGTTCTCAAGGTTTTCCATCGAAAATCTTTTTAAAAGGTCACATGAACATTCACAAAGATTTCTCCTGCCGAATATGTTTGAAAGAATTTTCACAAATTGCTATTTTAAGACAACACATGCGAACACATACGCTTGAAAAACCATTTTTTTGTGAAATCTGCTTAAAGGAATTTTCGCAGAGTAGCAGTTTAAAAAGGCACAGGGCCGTTCATTCTCATGAAAAACCATTTCTTTGTGATATTTGTTCAAAAAATTTTTCCAATAAAGTTATGCTAAGGGGCCACATGTTAATTCACTCTGGTGAAAAGCCATTTTATTGTAATGTATGCTATAAAGCATTTTCCAGAAATAGTCATTTAAAACAGCACTTAGTTGTTCATGCCGATGGAAAGCCACATGAATGTGATATTTGCTTTATTAGTTTTTCGTCGAATAAATATTTAAAAAGTCATATGAAAACGCATGAAAAACCTTTATTCTGTGAAATATGTTCGAAAAGTTTTTCACATAAATTTAATTTGAAAACGCATATGATAACTCATACCGGTAACTATCCATTTTGCTGTAAGCTATGTCCAAAAACATTTTTAGAAAAGAATAAATTAAAAGGTCATATGATGCGAGTTCATACTGTAAAAAATTTACCTATACCAGTTTCGGCAATGTTTTAATTTAAAGAAAAACATTTAATTTTTCGTTTTGTGTTGTGTAGTTTATTTGAATTTTTTTTTCACTGATTATCAAAAATAAATCGAACATCTATGTTACTATCATCGTATTAATAAATAATTTAATATAGAATAGGTATAGTAATAAGAAAATGAAATATAGTAATTTAAATCAGAAATTATGTCCTTATAAGGACTATTTTAAATGTGTTCGTTCGTTCCATACAACACTTTCAAAAATTGTACACCCAACTCTTTTTTTACACGGTAGAGACGTTCCAACCAAAACCGTGTAAAAAAAGACATACTGCTCATATTAAAATTGAGGATGTGTTCCACAACTTTAAAAA
>JANSTT010017075.1:0-18576 GCA_026745375.1 Platyura marginata | reverse complement strand
GCCGCGCTGCTCTGTTTTTGATGCCCTAGTGGGCGACGGCCATTAAGCTATCATATGATTTTTGGGACATCACCAAAGTGATTTCGACGAGCTTTTCTTTGATTGATAGCTTAACCCTTAATGCCCAAGGACGTATATTTAAGTAAACAAATTATATTGAATATATTTTTGAACGTAGTTATCGAATTTAAAATTTATTTTATTTTCATGTGTTTTTAGCTAAAAAACAGAATACCCATTGTATCTAAAAAGATATTACCATTTTTTGTATATAATTTACAGCGTGATGAAAATATCACACAGAAAAATGGTTTCCACGGGTAAATTTGAACATTAATAATATGGAAATATAGCTAAAAAATGGTTATATCCTTTAAGATACGGTGGCCATTTAAGGATTAATACTAATAGTTCTATTTATTCTTAAATTAACGGAGTCGTTGAGGTTTTAGAGTAAATAACTTCTTTTTTTTTACTTCAAAGTAAAAGTTTGTCGTTTTTATATATTATCGAAAACATATATCAGGATATGGTAATAGTGGTGAGGCTTAAAGCATTTTCATGTACAGCAGAGTTATAGCTCCGCTTATTTCCTATTCTTATTATTGTGTAAAACATTAATTGGTGATTTGACTGTTTTTTTACATAAAAAAATTGTAATTAAAAAATTAAAAAGACTTAAATATCGATTTTTATAAATTTCGTTTTAGTATTAAGATACTAATGGAAAAAAACACACCAAAATCGCTTTTGTGGTCTCCCAGCGGGAAAGATTTTAACATCATGTCTTAGTCTTATATTATGAATTTTCTAATTATCGGAAATTGACCAAACCTATTCCTCGGTAAAAGTAATTTTAAAAAAAAATCTAAAAAAAAATATTCGATTAAAATGAAAAAAAGCCCTAAACCATATTTGAGCCAAATCGGAGGATAAAATTTCAAAAAATGCCTAAAATCTAAAAAAAAATTCGATTAAAAATGAAAAAAAGCCCTAAACCATACTTCAGCCAAATCGGAGGATAAAATTTCAAAAAATGCCTAAAATCTGCTCATTTTTAGCGAATTGAATTTATAATATACACATACACATCTAAATGTCTACAAACTTATATAGATAAATAAATAATTCATTAGTTGTTATTTACATTTTAAAATAAATGCTTTGTTTCTCTTACATTGTTATATAATACATTATACTAGACTAGAGAAATGTTACGGCAATGACCTGCCAGAGAAAATATTCTAACTGAAAAGAATTTTCTTTAATTAATTTACTTTTTGCCCATGCGATTACAAAATTTCGTTTAAGACAGCGCTATATAATAATAATAATTTTTCTTATGTTCCATCTCTTCTAATCTGTTACATAAATTCATTATTTTGTTTTTGAATATTGTTATTTCTGTCGGAAATATTGTGAATAAGTATATACATACTCTATATATTTACATAATGTGTACACAAAGATTCATTTTAGGTGAATATATGTACATATATAATAATAATAATATGGAAAACATGTTGCCTTTGAAAATAGGTTGCTTTAAAAATTTTTAAAGTTATATCGACAAATTTTATATTTCTCGATAAATATGTTTACCAGCCTTGGTGGAACCTCGGAATGTTTTCTGTCTGTAGAGACCTATCGCACTGTATTGCATACCATACTTGTATACTTTTGTCACAAGGGATCAATCACCCCTCCCCCCTCCAAAGCATTTGAAAAAGACATAATTTTAAATTATTTTCCGAAATGATCAACATATAAATTTAAAATTACAAAAAAATACAATTTTTTAAGGTTAATTTTGGTTTATGTATGAATTAGGGTTTATGTATGAACATGAACACATGTAAGTATTTAAGTGCCAAAAAAAGATCAGTTATAAAAAGAGTAATGAAAATATTTAAAAATGTTTATTTTAAAACCCACCGTGTATAGTTTTGACAGTGATTATTTTTATAAAATAATAGCAGAAATCCTCTATCCAAAATTTCTTCTGATTATAAGTAACTTCTGGACACTAGATTGTAGATGGTAGATTTATTAGGGGTGATCGATGCACCTCGACCTTTATTTAAATCTATTGTGCCCCCTTTCTTACTTCTATCTTCATGGAGTCGCTCCATTATCTAGAGTACATCCTTGAGTACAGTTTCCTTTAGGAATTTTAAGATCTTGAGTGGATTTATGAACGGAAGGTCCCTCTCGGTCAGGCAGTAGATCATCATGCAAAAATCAACTTTTTCTCCGAACTGGGTGTTTCTCGTCTTTACTATTATATGGGTTAGGGGTGGTGGTGAGAGATAAAAATTAGGTTTGAATTATAGGTAAATTATATGCTATTTGTCTCATGTGGTGATTTATTCAAATAATAACCGCGTAATATAAAGGATATTTTGCTTACATACTGTATTAGAAACATAAAAAACATAAAAGGAAAACTTTGGTTTATCCACGAATTGAAAATGTTGCATCAACAAAAATTTGGTGACTCGGTTCGCTCGCTCGGACCCCCCATAAATACAATAAAATGGCAATTTTCTCACAATTCTTATATTAAATTGAGGAAAAATTGTAAATGCAAAAAAGTTTACCTTATAGGACCCACTATGAAAAAAGGGAGAAAGGTCGGGAAGGATAAGGAAAGGGTGAGGATAGAGTAGGGAAAGGGTGGGACAAGGGCGGGGAAATGGTAATTAAGTGTGGAAGCCGTGTAGCTTTACTTAGCAGTCATTTTTATTTTGCTAACAAAACGTGTATCGCATAAAACAAAAAATTATTCACAGCTGAAATAATTCTCATGATTAAAAACAAAAACATCAGCTCTATTTCTTATAGTTATTACTTATTAGTTATACATTACAATTACGCGAAATACATTGAGGTGATGTACATATTTATAAAACCGCCAGCTATAATATATTTAAATTTATATTAAAAATGTTTAATAAAGAAAATTACGTTTTGCACGTGAGTAATCACCTCTCTTTGGCTGATTACTGTGTACTTTTTCAAATCATTGAACATATTATTTTCTAAAAGGACAAAAGTAAAAATTAAATCTTTTAAATGTATATTAGGTATTTTCATACATATGTACAGTACATACACATATATACAAGTTACAAGTATGCATTCATAACTTTGAACATAAGACATCGCTTGAGATTGAGAAACAGTCGAAAAGAAAATGAGAAAATTTCAGAGAATTTATCATATAGAGTAGACCAGACAAGACACGCCTGTTGAAAAAAAAAATTATGTATCCTCTTTGACTTTCATGTAAGTACATAATTTAATGACATTTTTGTCTCCATAAATGTTGTTTATTGACAATCGAATTCCGTTTACTTAAAATGTTTTTATTGCAATTATGGAGGGATATAATATTCAATAAAAATATATACTTGAAAATTAAAAGGTTATGGTCATATCCTGTCCATAGAGAAATAACGAGTTGGTAAATATTCAATAAAATATAAAATAAATGGATACTAACTATGAAGCACAACTGTTGGACGTATCTATACACATAACAGTTCTATGTTATGTATATATGAAACTATACAATACCTCTCTATATACATATATCATTATTGTGTCAACGAAAAACAGAGAGACCCACATTAAAAATGAATAAAAACGGTTCAAAGAGGACGAACGGGAGCTTTACCGTATGTGTACATATTTTACGTATGTCGCGTCCGCTCTCTCTCTCTCTCTTTCTCTGTGAACAGTCGCAATGAGACACGCGGCCATATAATTGATATGAGTAGGAACATTTGTACAAAACACAATTTTCCAATGTTCAAGGGGATAGACGAAACTTTTCACAGAGCTCAAAACAGGTTTGGCCAGCAAGTGTGTTAGACGTGAAAATTTTTGTGTGTGCTTTATATGAAAAAAAGAAGTTACTCTGTAAGTTTCTCATTTATTTTTTTGTTGCAAATATTTTCTTAGACATATTACTTTTCTTCTTTGGTGATTTGGTGATTTGATATACATTTTTTTTTTTTTTTTGGTATTCATGGTGGTAAAGATAAGGAGAAAATTATTCGGTAGTGTTAAGGATGGAGTGATTTATTCGACTGGAAAATGTTGGATATTCGTTAAGTAGTTTGTTTGATGTCGGTTTTTTTCTTCTTTTTTTTTTTTGAAAGTTAATACTACAAAGAGGAAAATTATAGTTTATCGAAAAATCAAAGGATATAGAGAGTGAAATAAAAATAAATATATGTAATTGGAATATAGATTCAAAGGATTTATGTATATACACTGTTGCAGACTATATATATATTTTCAAAAATGACTGTTGAAAATTACAATGCGACGACATTTCTGTAAAGAAAATTCGTAATACCATAATTGTACCCTCTCCCCAAAAGTTATTTCATTTGGTATCGCTACGATCCAATATTTTGGCGAGCTTTCGTATCGAAATCAAGTTTCATGCAAATAAATATGTCCAATTAACATAGTATTATAAATGATAGCAAATTTTGTTTATTCTATATTATACACAAAACCCCAAAGTTGGAAATATCATTCACTTACATATCTTATAAGATTGGAATTTCGAATTTCGAATTCCATGTATAATATCTATAAATACATTCATTTTGGAAATTTTTATGCGAATGGAACTTATTGAATTCATAGCTACTTTTCTATATAAAGGAAATTTATGTGCTTGTTGTTGTTGTTATTTTATATAAATTCCATATCTAGATTTAAACGATTTGTATTGGAAATTTATAAATTTCCTTTAATAGAATCTTCATCAATCTTAGACTATAAGGGAAATGTTCTTATATAAAATTAAATTGAGTTGAAAAATGTATTCAATGGATTAAGGATAAAATATGTGCTTAGATTATCATAATATCTTAAGATTAAAATATCTTCTGGCCTATATATAAATAGTTTGTTGGCATGTATGTATATACGGGGTGTGTATACACATTGATAGATGTATGTAAAAATATGTTGGGGGTGGGATTTTCTGCATCAAGGATTTGATACTTATTAAACAAAATGCCGGACATAGTATATAGATAATCCTAATTGTTCAAGAGATCAAAAAAAAATTTGTATAGATAGTAGGTAGGATTATTAACAAGGATTTAATTCAGTTTTAAGCCAATACGGAAAATTTTTTTTTTTTGTAAAATTTTAAAAGTTAAAAAATTGTTCCCAGCATTTTAAATGAGGTTTTTATAAATATATGGAGCGCTTATAGAATTAACGATATGAAATCAAAGATTTTTTTTATGATTTTACGCAACTCTTCTAGAAAGACCATAGCCACTTGCAATTAAATGTGATGCAATATTTGTCTCAAGTTATTTCTTATGAAATGTCTTGATATATGCATGTAACTATTAGCAAAATAGTTTCATAGTTTCCCATAGCCTCCTTGTACTGCGCCGCTCTCTGTCCAGGCGTTCTTCCTACATTTTGTAGAAAACAGAAAATTATATAACCAAATCACTTAGAAATATTTCCCAACATTAGAATAAACAAATGTTTATTTATAATAATATTGATATTAATGGAGTTCGGTTTTTCTTTTAAATGAAATGAAAATTTGCTTTGCATTTTATTTTTTTATTTTGATTATACATATATACAATCTGTCTACTTTTAAAGGCTTTTATAAAATGTATTTTAACTATTAATAATGTATAAGCTTGACCTTCATCAAGAAGATCTGAACATTTCACTAAGGGGATGGGATGCGAGGATGGGAGTTGATTAGTTAATAATAGGAATTTATGCCAGTTTTAATAACCGTTAGGATAGAGTTTATAAATTTACATTACACTTCATGCCTCCTACTGAAATATTCTCCATAGGTGTTGTTAAGATTTGTATTTTAAACTAACGCAGTGACATACATTTTTGTATGGTTTTCTTTAGACATATAATGCCCTTTTTTGTTATCAACATAGGGCTGTCTTGCTTTTGGTTTATCCCTACAGAGTTTTTGAAACAAAAACTACCTTTTCGTACATAATTACATATTTATATTCTACAGTAAATAGTAAATTTTCATTATTAGGCATTTTCAAAATTAGGCAACCTATACGATTTTTTTATAAATTACAATCCCTTTAAGTTTTTACATAAAAACTATGCCACAAATTTTATTTTTTTTTAGAAGTGACGAAAAAAAAAATTACATCATAATAAAATTACAACGAAAAAAAATCCGGTCCCATACCCTCCTTAAAAATGAGAATTTAAGGTTAGGCGAGTTGTCATTGCTCGAACAGATGGGTGATCAGTTAATATCACAGAAATTTATCAAGATGTCAGAAGAATACATAACACTACTGTGAACTTTTTAAGTTGTTAGCTTAACGTGTTTTTAACATTTTTACTGTTTATTTTTATTGGAGAAATTCAAATTCATAGAGGAAACAAATTTTTAAAAGTTCTTACTATTTATATGTATTTCATATGTATTGAAGCAAAATATGAAAAAATGGTTAATTACAAATTTGAATTTTCTCTTTTTTTCAAGAATCATATCGAGTTATTTTTATTATATGATCAAACGCGTTGAATTTGTAAAAAGAAAAATGCATTCCAAAAATAATCAATAAGACTGAATGTATTGGATCGTTTTGACATGTTTTAATTATTATATTATTGCAAGTAAAAAAATACGAAAAGATTAATTAACATTTGTATTAAAAAAAATATTACTTTTCGCTACTCATTCAAAAGCTAATCTTCCGTTTCGTTCATTTCATTCATCCTAGAGTTATATTAAATTATTTAAATATTCTAACAAAAATGTATTGTTAAGATTACACAAACAGTGTCTAAAAATGATCTTGATTATGGGCATTCTGTTTTTTCGGTTATTCATTTCAATGCATTTAACCATCCATTCAATTCTAGTAAATCTACTCAATCTAAAAATTATTTTGCTTAAATCTGTTTCGTAATTTCTGATTCTTACAATAATGTTGTTCATCACAATAAGGAATACGAAACAGTAATAATGTGTACAATAGGGTGGATTGTTTTTATATGAAAAAATTAAACTTGTATTTTTAATGATGCGGAAAAATTCCGAATTAATATTTAGAAAAAAAAACAATAAGAACTTTTTTCAAGTTTTTTCCATTTAGAACCCCCCCAAGAGCCTCAAAAATTATTGAAAAAATTAGTTAGTAAATTGTATGGCTTGTGAATTTCTTATAATAATCATCAATTCTTATGCGGTTTTTAAAAGGTTTTCTTATATTATATTAATTATATTTACCATAAAAGGTTTTTTTCAGTTGAAAAATGTTGTAATAGAAGACCGTTGGAATCGACATTTTTTACAACTTTAAGAAGTTTGGGGAGGCTGAAAGAATTAAAATTTTGAAATAAAAAAAAATTACAAAGTTTTTCGAAATCACAACTTTCAAACACTAAAGCGGTATTGATTTCAATAAAAGTCCATTTCGATCCGCCCTAATATACAATAAGAAAAATATATGAAGAAAATCACAATTACCCACGCACCAAAATTGAAATTCATAGAAATTCTTCGCAAAAAGATAAATTTTGTTCAGAATATTCTCTCTATTAAAGTAAATTGTGTATTAAATTAATGTATTGTAATTGAAGACGTCAATAGTTATGGTTATACAGGCTTCTTGAAAATGTTTTGTCCATATAACAAAATTTGCCGAATCATTTACATTAACCACGATTGGCATGAGGTAGTATTTCCAATAGAAATAAAAACTATAAAAAACCATTAATTATTCAACAAAAAATTTAATTTATATCTATTGAAGAATCAATATAAATAATTGGTATGGTGTTTGTCTATCAACACATGCAACTCGCGTTTTCTCCTGCGGGAAATAAAAATCTAACCGGCAAAATTTATTTCTAATAAACGTAAATTTTTTCTTAAGGGGACGTTTGGTATGGCAAATGGGTAAAATCCCCCAGCCCCTTCGACCCCCTCTTATAACAATTTTTTGTAAACAAAAATCGAAAAAGTTATGAATACTATAGGACCCCCTATACTAAATTACAATTGAAAAAAATTGTAAATACAAAAAGTTTTTGTTTTATGTATTATTTTGATCCAATGTTAACCCTTATAGGAACCACCATACTAAATTGCAATAAAATGGCATTTTTCTCACAATTTTTAAAATTAAGAAAAATTTTTCATACAAAAAAGTTTTTTGTTTTGTATAAAAGGAGCTTAACATTTTTGATCCACCGTTAACCCTACCATACTAAGCGGAATAGTTTACTTAGAATCCGTGTTAGCTTTAATTAGTAGCCTTTTTTTTAGAAAAATATATTTATCAGAATATACCTAATTTAAGCGTCCAATATTAGCAGATTGTATACCTATATGAACGTAGCATTACAAGATATCAAAACTTTTGGTATAGACTTTTTAACGCCCTTTAATATTTACTGTAATACCATACCCTTCCTCGTGGTTTATTTAATTTTTATTCTGGCATTGAATAGAATAGAATAAACAGTTATATGTAGATAATGAAAATGTTAATTTTGTTAAATATAGAAGTTCTAAACTTGACGGAAAGGCGTATCTACTTGGTGATCACGAATAAAGTTTGGCTAGCTATAATTAGATCAAAACGATTTTTGGAATACATGCAATACTATACAGAAACCAAAAGAAAAGTTTCGCCCCAAAAAAAAACCCCTGTTCATCAATTTGAGTAGACTCTACTTATACGCTATACCTACAGTACATATGTAAATAGTATGTATATTTCTCGAAAATATGAATATTCTTTTATAAACAAATTATTTAGTTTATTTTTAAAAAACTTCCCTCCTACATATACAACCTAAATTGTGTATATTACTGCAAAATATATCGTTAAAAAAAAAAGGACAAGTTAGTTCAAATCTGTACAATTCTATCTATCAAAATTCTTATCTCTTTTGCATCTTATGAAACTTCTAAAACAACGAGCATTTTGTGGTTTTGTATTATACACTTTTAAAAAAAGATGGCACCGGGGATGTGTGTGTATCTACACAATTAATCAAGAAAACCGTAATTTTATATAAAAAAAAAATATTTTGGAAAAATAAAGATACCTAAGGAAGTATTTATTACCGACATAAATACTTCTTAGGTACAGGGTATTTTTGGTATATATTTAGAATCTCAGAGTATAATTTTTGTGAATAAAAAAAAATATTCTAAACATGTAATGCTAATGTATATGGTGGGTTGTTGGAGGTATTTACTTTTTTCCATGTACAATTTGTAATAAACAATAAATAACTGAATCACAGTCCTTTATTTGTGGGAATAAAATAGGAAATATAAATCAATTATGAAACAATATTTTGCTTTAGGCAGAAGTTAATTTCGGTAGTTATTATTTTATGGAAAGTTTCTATATAGCGATGTAAAGCGTACGGGCTTAATTAAGAAAAATAATTAATCCATCAGGTCCCGGAATTTCGATTATAATAAAAAATTAAAAAAGGCTGCTAAGTTAAGCTAACACGACTTCTATACTAAACTATCCCGCTCCTACTTTTCCCCCATCATTAACCTCTCTCCTCCCTACACCCCTTTTCAATTTCATATAAGAATAGTGAGAAATGGGCTATTTTATACCTAGTAGTTTAGTATGGTGAGTCTTATAAGGGTTAACAGATTTCTATAATCTGTTACACCCTCATATTACAACAAATAAAAACTTTTCGTATTCATAACTTTTTCGATTTACAACAAACAAACGTTCTAGACATATTTAACCAATAAAATAAAATTCAAGCTTCTAGCTCAACGCGTTCTTGATTTTATCGTGTTAACTAAATTTTTATAGCATTTTTTCCAATTCGTGGAGAAAATACGAAAAAAATGCGAAACATTTTTTGAAAATTTCTACACGATCTTTTAAATGGCCCAAAAACCAAAAAATCAGGTAACCGAAATTTATAATAATCTTTAACCGAAAACCAATAAAATTATTCAGTTTCTTAGGCTTCAAAGTGTAATGAACTTTCGAACCAAAATATCCATTGTTTATCAAGCGATAATCCATTTTTAATGAATCGTTAAAGACCTTCCTCTTCAATTGTTATCTATTTTTTGCCGAGATATTTTGTTATAATTATATTGAAAATTCTATTATCTAGATATATAGTATTTGTAAGTATGTATATAGTAGATATATATAGCCTTTTGATACAACGGGGGTGTTGAGATAGAGGCAACCATTTTCCAAATTTACAACAGTTTTCCGATTAGAAGATAAAGTGTCACAAATTCTCACAATTAATAATGCTAATTATAGGAATATCTATATCATACATATTTGTGATTAATAATAAATTAGTACGTCTAGCTATTTTACTCTACAAGTAGTATAAATATTTAATGAAAAAATCAATATTAAGGCTTTTGTTTGTGGTAAAATGTTAAGCAAGAAAAATAGAGTAAATGATAAAACAAAAATTATTATGTACCCTACATATCTAGTATTATAATGATAGATTGTTAAACATTTATTACACATAAAATAATTGAAATACATAAATAGTTTACACAACATTTGTATTCAGACGACATACCATATATTAGATAGGTAATTGAACCTTCTCTCATACAATAATTATTATTTTAAGGAATTAGTCATTCGTTAAATATTTGTGTTAATAGTGTAAATTTTGACACTAAACACTCTTGTTGTTCGTACAGCAACATTTCTGACGTTTATCCTCATTCCATTGAAATGGGAGCAATTTACATACTTACGAGCTGCAACCCCTTAATAATGTACAATGTATGTATCTACCTACATGTATCAATTGTACTATGTACCTAAAAAATTTATTATTTGGTAACAATAACTCTCTCTCTCTCTCTCTCTCTCTCTTCAAAAATATGAAGAAAAAAAATTGTTCATATAAATTAAAAATAAGTATAAAAACAATAAAATATTCAAAAAACGACAAATTGTATACGTCAAAAGTATTCGAAAATCCAGGATTCAAATTGAGAGAATCCTTTTTAACCACACTGAATTAAAAATATCTTTTTTGTAATTTAATTAGAATCTAAAGAAAGCCATTTTTCTTAAAAAACTTTATTAAGCTTATTTTCATTGTGTATTATTGACATCTCTCAGTTCTTTCTGCCAGTTCGTTTGACAACATCTTATTTAGATTTATATTCGGAGAGTGAGGTTTCCGATAGGTTCGGGTAACTATAGAATAACCGTTTCCTAAGTATTAATGATTGAGTCATTGATTGGAAAGATTCAAACTTCGAAAAATTTAAATATCCTGCGTTGTCTATAATGCCTTGAATAAGGATCATATTTCTTAAACTATTTGCCACTATAATAACATTATCGATTGTTGTGCCTTTATGATGTTAATGAAAGGGTATTATAACTTTGGTATGGAATTTGAAACGCCCTTGAATATTTATCGCAGTAAAAAAGAAACAATTGGCTACGCCAATTATAATATACCTACCTATAGAAGTATTTATTTTTTTCTGTACAACAAATATATATTGAGTAAATTTGAAAAAAGAAATGTTTAAAAACTCTAGAAATTATATAAAATTGATTGCAGCGCCATAATGGTAGGTCGTGAAAATGTTTGTCTATATATGAATTTAATTTTAATTTTCTCATTCACTATAATTATTGTCATATTCATTTTTTCTACATTCCGAATATGTTTTGAGTAAATGAATGATTTACACCTCATCCTTTTTTTACGCGATTATCGGTTTCATCAAATCATCGCGTAAAAAATTCCATAAATTTATACTACATTTTAGATTTAATTCTAATTTTGGAGGTATATTTGAAAACTTTTCAAATAATCGCGTTAAGTGAAGAAATCATGCAAAAAACAAGGATTCGTGTAGCACTAACAAATCGCGTTTATGTGAATTCGCCTAAAAAGGGGTTCCGTAATAAAAGGATTAGGTGCATATCAAAATATGGTACACACTGTACCCTCCCCTGTAGCATACTCTAGGATTGCTTAAAACTGTCAAAATTGCACCTATCTAGCTTCAGCCATTTAGTCGGAATATTGATCGCGAACGGACGGACATACATATTTCGACTTAAAATTTCACGAAAAAGACGAGTGTTAAAATTTTTTTTTTCTACATTAATATTAAAGAGCGTTACAAAATCCGTAGAAAAGTTATAATACCCTTCGATTAACATTATTCAGGAAAATCTAGATAAATGATTGATGTATAATACGTCACTAAAATATGCACACACACATTTTCTTTTCTGCCAATTTCAAATCCATGTTCAAATTCATCAACTTCATAGTCATAAAAATAAACGTAACGAATACTGGCTAATACTTTATGAATATGTATTGAATGACCGTTTGCATGACAGAAAATAATAAAATGTTGATTATATATGTACATAGTAATTAGATGTGGTATACATAATTTAACTGTGGCATTTTGTTAAATTTAATTTAAGGATTATTAACAAGCCCTGAGTATTTGAGATTTACTGCATATTTTATGTAAAGATTTCACCTCTTGCTTGTACCAATCGAACATTTATTTTCCAAACTAAATTACTCAAAAACTTTTTATTTCAACATTACGTTTCATTCTTTCTGGGAAAATTTAATTATAAAATATATTTATCTACCTACATACATACCTACATTACGTATATTTGGAAAAAAATCAATTTATTTCGTTTGTATAATGCTCAATATAAAACCTATTAATAAATAAAACTGTGCGATGGCGCTTTTATCCGTATAATAATTCTTTCAATTTCAGATATCTATAAGCAAGTTGTTTAATGTTATAAATCCAATTCGAGGTATGAAAATGTTGCTCGAAGCTCCGCCAATAAACATTTATTTGGCTTTTTGGCTTATCTGGTGTACGATTTATGGATATTTTTCTATCGGGTTCATTCCTATTAGTACACAAATAATATACTAAAAGAAATAAAAAAATTAATTAATAACAAATAATATCAAATCAATTTCGATTATATTTGTCCATATTGGTTAATTAAAAAAACAACTTATGATTTTCATTTCTTTTTGGTCGACAGGCAAACAACTAAAACATTTGGAAAATCAATATAGGGAAGAAAACAAGAATTCTTCAATCGATTAACGGTAAGTTGTAAAATATTTGTTTGCATTAAATATTTATATGTATGTATATCGAAATAAATTACGTAATTACAAAACTATTAAAAAAAAAAGGATGTGAAAAGGATTTCTAATTTAAATTTTAATCATTTATTAATTATTTGTTATTGTTACTTACTATACTACATACATGATATTAAATATTTATATGCCCCTACCTACCTACATAAATTTTAATACACAGAAATTGTATTTCGAAAAGTTTTCATGGAAAATGTACGTTATATGTACTTAGATATAATTTCATGAATTTATCATACAATATTTGACGATAATTGGTCTACCTATGTGATTTTAAAAGTGTTCAAAAATATTGCGTTGTACTCGATTTTATCGTCATTTCCATAAGTTAATAATATGGAGTAAGTTTTCCGGCGAATTTCAGTCGCAAAAAAAATTTAGTTTAATTGTAATGTAGTGGTACGGTTTCAACGTACATACATACATACATAAGTAAGTAAGAAACTATCCACATTCTGTGAAAAATATAATTTTCTCTTATTGTTGAAAGCAAACATCCCAAAGTCCTAAAGAGACGCAAGTTTTGGACGGACGAGGTACTTGCCTATATTAGTAAAGTGAAAACCACGGGCAGATTATTTAAGACAAAAAAAAAACACATGATAAGAATTAATTTTAGTTAAATAATTTTTTTGTGGCATAAAAATTCTTAAAAATATTATCAAAATGCAACCTTCGCTGCTCTTCCTTGAGGAAGGAAATTATCTCTTAATAGATATACAGGTACATGATGAACAAAGAAAATGGGGCGAAAGTAAAAATCTGTATCTTTTTTCTCTCTTAACCGATTTTAATAATTTTGATTTTGTTTTAAAGCTGTAAGTTTAAAATTTGTTTAAAACTAAAGATGGTTAAATTAAAGTTGGAAAAAATGATTGGTTCAGAATTTACAGAACTTCGAACTTATTTATTACACTACATACATATATTACCGAAAATATGAATATTCATATAAAAGCTATGGAAGTTCTTAATAAATTGTGGAAAAACTTTTGAAAATCGATGAAAATTATAAATAATTGTAAAAGTTATTGGCGATATAAGGTAACTGCATATTTTTTGTTCTTATTGAATAACTTAAAATTTATATAACTTTGGAAACGTGTGCTCAATTTCGATAAATGTAGTCTTTTTTTAAAGATACAATTTCACAAAATTTTTATAAAAACAGTAACTTTGGTGTTATTGTTGTTTTGTGATTTGTTATTGCTGAATAAACAACAAAAGTTTAGTACTTAGTTTAAGTTTAGTACTTAATTTGACATGCAATATCAAGAATATTGATGCAAAATGCAATTCAAATTGAAACCTTTTATTTAAAAGAAAATGCAGTATATGGTAATTTAAAAAATGTATAAAGTGTAGGAGTAAGTAGTCTTGGCTTTCAGAATAAGTCAAACTTATTAAAATCGTCTCAGTTGTTTCTGTATAATTATTGTTGTTAAGTTTTTTGATATCCTCATTGCACATTTTCATGACTCAGATTATTTATTTTATTGACACCTTAATTTTACCGTCTAACACAACTGAAACTAATACGATCCATTTACAGGGGGTACGTTCACTATTAAAATAGTGGTCCTCATATTTTTTAACAGTGTACATTTTTGAACAGCAGTATATACATATCTCATTAAGGAGAAAGCTACTAAATGAGTCACTAACAATTATAAAAGTTTTAAGCGGGTACGTTCACAATTTATAAAAGTAATACGCCAAGGTTAATTTAATTTTTAACAATAAACTGTATGTCAGGAAGGGGACGAGTAATAAATGTTTTACAGTGATGCTAGATCTAGTCTAGATAGTACTAAATTAGTATATAATGCTGACAAAATTTCATATCTATTGGAGCCCGGCTGAAGAGATTCAAGTAACAATAAATAATATATTTCATGGTTTAATAAAAGAGTATTTATTTTTAGAGTAAACAACAATCTTATCAAGTTTTATTGAAATCAATAAATAGTCTGTAAGATGAAAAAGTGCAAAGTATTTTTCGAAAACATTTTATCATCACTCACAACACAAAAAATAGTCTATTTATGAATAAACGAAATGCTTGAATGTAATCACATTAGGCTTTTATTAATGGGTCTATACGCCATCTGTATTGTTCCCCGCTCAAACATTTACAATGAATGTTTTATCAGGGGATTGATTATTTATTATCAAACTTACAACCTTAAGGTAGATATTAGGTAATAATGCCTTGCACAAACACACATGTATGTATTTTTCTATGTGTATTGGTATATTATATTATGTACATGTATATACATATATGTATATGGAAAACGATTTATTTTGTATGCTTTTCTTTTGTAATATTTGAGTTATGATTTTATTGTTAGGACTTATGTCATATAATACCTACACAAAAAAGCTTTTATGCTTAAACGATGTAACAGGCTCCGTCTGTAATATGAAAAAGGTTTATTACTTCAATGAAGGGTTTTCCTTTTTAAAATTTACTTTGTCATTATCGAGTTCCCCAAATCTCTATTCAGTTGATACACTTTTAGGATTTGAATTTTTTCGTTTATATAAAGGAAAAAAAGATTTATTTAAAAAATACTATAAAATGTGCTAACAGATTCATATTCCACACATTACAGTTTTACATAAAAATGTTTAACCTAAAGTTTAAAGTTCCACTACAAAAGTTAAATACCTAAATGACCTAACATAACCCAAATAAATTTCATAGAAAATTATTTTATGAAAGAAAAGGTTTGGGATGATTTGATAACTAGAGATTTAAATACTAAAACCAGAAAGCTTTTTATATAGATCTATAATACTAGTGGATTGTCTATACTTTATAAGGTTATTTTTATACATATGTGTTTTTATAAGTGGTTTCTGCAAGAGTAACCATTTTGATTTTAATTTCAAAACGTCAACCATTTTATCTGACATTTTTTAAACTACATATAGACAATCCACTAGTATTATAGATCTATGGCTTTTTCACTGAAAATCTGTCAAAAATTACATTTTTAAGTCTAAGCGTTCATGCCGATTTTACACCGCCTACAGTGCCTATTCTGTTATAAATAGAAAAAGAAAAGTACATATAGTCGAATCCAGTTTGGAAGGTCTGATTTCACACAAACAATTTCACATTATATTTGTTTGAATGATAAAAAGTAACATTAAAGTAGAAACCGGGACATTTGGTCATCCGCATCCCAAAGATCTTTTTCGGGATATTCATACAAAAGTCTTAAAACCTGGGAAAAATCCAGCAAAACAGGACATCTGAAAACGATACGTGTAGGTGCCAGAATCTTGAAAAGGACTTAAAATTTTACGAGAAATATAATGTTACCATTTGTATTTTCTACTCTGATATTAAAGTGTGTTTTAACCTCTATACCGAAGTTATAATACTCTTTGAAGCTACGGCCATTCGGGTATTAAATAAATTATTCAACTTGAATTCTACCTTTTTTTGAATTTAAATTTTAGCATACAAAACAAAAAATAACATAAAAACAATAAATATAAAAATAATTAATTTCATTAAATCTCATCTCTACCCTAAAGTTTAAAGCAACTGCATTACGTAATCAGATTAACCCAGTGGCAAATCCAAAAAGCTATACATACATTTAGTTATCATACATATTAAAACCGTCCTAATGAAATTTTGGTGGTTTATAATAAAACATAAACGTAGATATTGTGTACTTAAATTAGCTTTAAAGGTTCCTTTACACTATTCACGATATACAACATCTACAATCTACATAAACGAGGGTGAACAGGAATTTGATTATCTTTGCTTTTATATATGATGGAGATTGTAACGTTTAATATACTTAGAACAACAACAAAAAATTCATTGGCATTTTTAAAACTTATTTGTATTAAAAGAACATCATAAAGATATGAAAAATAAAACAAAAAATTTAAATTAATATCAAACCACATAAAACAGTATCTTTTGCTGTATATAAAGGCCATATGGGACCATTTTTATTCTCAGCTTACCTTTGTCAAATAAATTTTTGAAGAAAAAAACAATGTTGTGAATTAATATGAAACTTAAATCTAATTGAAATTTTGAAAAAGGTCATTCTGAACGTTCTTCAGCTTATTTTCTATAGTAAAACAACAAACGTTTTATTGTATTTATAACCATGGAACTACATCTGCCAAGATAGCAAAACTAAAATTTCAAAATATGTACAACGTTAAAGTTACAAACTGCTAATAAATTATTTTACATATAGTTTTAAGATAACTCGATTAATACAAAATAAGAAAATTATAATTATCAAGTTTTATGGGGTCACTTAACGGAGTCACGAATAAAAAAATCAAACAAGTCAATATTGTCAATATAGATCAGTGTTGGAAAACTGATCGCGAACTATCTCGGCATCGATAAACTGGCAAGCGATATTACTGTGTACGGATACAATATATTATGTGAGAGAGTATTTGTGCAAATGTCAATTGCCTTTATAGCTGTCAGTTTATCGACTGGTCGTCAACGGCAGCTATTCGATTATTTTTGTGATACTCTCAAACTATGTTAAAAGTAATTAAACTAAATATGTATATAAAATAAACCCAAATAAATGTAAGTTTTCTCAACTTTATATACGAGTATTATAATATTGTTATGGGGTCTTTAAATGTATAATTTAATTTTTTATTTAATTTTTGCTAAAGATTAGAACTAGTTTTGTTGTTACTTTAAAAAAATGTTCACTTTGCACTCACACATCAATATACATACTTATTCATATTCAGCAATTTTATCGCCATGTCGATATACACGATCAGAATTCCAACACAGGTTGTAAAAAAAAACCTATAAAATCTAATTGAGACATAATTAAATATTTCTAGTTGTCCAACAATTTTCAACTGCAAAATTTCTCAAAAACTTTGTTTCAAAACTGTTTAGCAGCGGTTTTGTAATCGTAATCATAAATTTCTTCTTGTATGTACATTGTACAGTACATATATAATTTAAGTTTTCTTTGAACTACGGTTAAGAAAGACAAATCTCTTTGTGGACCAAATTTCCTAAATGGTGTTTCTTGGAACGGAAATTTCAATAGAATACATATGTAGCTGTATTCGGAAGAGCCGTTGGTTTAGTTAGATTCGACTTTAAACTACGGATCAATCAATAAACATTAAAAAACAAATTTTGACCCACCAAAAATTTCAATTAATCAAAAATAGCAATTCAAGTTATTTATTATTCTACTTAGATTAATTGATCAATCCCATCAACAATATTGTCTTCTAAACCTTTCATCATCATCATCAGGCCGTTCGTCGTTCCACGAGGGAGCATAGGCCATCCACAAAAAGCCGCCATCGCGTTCT
>JANSTT010017074.1:0-18577 GCA_026745375.1 Platyura marginata | reverse complement strand
GAGTGGTTTACATGAAATTTGTGATAGAAAATACGAATTCGTTGAATTTGTTAAACAAAATTTGAGAGTTGTGATACGTGATAGACCCACTGACAATGTTTATAAAGCTATTTTCTATGGAAATGTCCCACTATAGAGTTCGTCGGTCGGTCAACTATTTATTTTCTAATAGATATTCGAAGCGCAGCTAACTTTTCTAGTTCCGTTTTTCTAATAGATAACAGAAGCAGCTAACGATTCCGTAGTTTAGGAGATATAATTTTTTAATGAATTTGTATTGAATATCTAAGGGACAATTTTAAAAGAATTACATTTTGAAAAATTAAAAATAAATACAAACTGTACATGTACATATACACTGTTGAATTCGTACGTTCCTTAGGTTAACTTTGCATGCAGTCTCGAGACTAAACTGTAATCTTTCGATTTTTAAAAAATCTTTTACTAATATGATATTTTTGAATCAATATCAATGAATAATTTTTTTCTGATAGATATAAACAAAAATCTTGTTTCCCTAAATTCGATAAATATTATCTTATATTATCTAACTCCTTATTATTTATAGTAAATATTAATTTTTCGAAAAAAAAAACATTTTCAAAATTGCTATTTGTACATAGGTTTAGAAGAAAATATAATTTATTTGTGGTACGGTAGCTCGAAATGCCGTCTTTCTCATAGAATAGTTGAATAAATAAATATTTTACCTTTTTCCTTGTATCTTCTAGAAAACTCCGTATTTGATCAATGAATATGTATATCTATTCTATGAATCACTATTTAAAATTAAAATTCTGATATTTTATAAAATTCCCACTAAACGAATTTCTGTCAAGTCGCAAAGTCCATTCGATTTACAATTTTTATCTGGTTTTATCGATCTCATCGAAAACATTTTTTTTAATTTTTATTTTTATTTTTCTTGGTACTCTAAAATTACAAATTTATCTTTTTAAACTTTAGATTGTATGTCTATGTACAATTGTACATATGTTGACGATATTTCCGCAAAATATTTATGAGTTTCATATAAAAACTATTTATTGCAACAAATATTATTTAAAGAAAGGCATCATATACCAATATAGTTAAAACATCACTATGGTACACCAATAATAATTAATCACTTTAAATGCGGAAGAATTGACGCACAAAAAGTTAAAACAATGTTCAAATTATTTACATATTATGATTTATTGATTATATCGACAAATACAATTTATCTTCTCTACCAAATAATTTGGTTTTTTTTTTTTGGGCTTTTAGTTCCTATTAAAAACGTATAAGATAATCTCACGTTAATTAGTCAATGTGATTCCAAACAACTTTTAATTGGACTCATCTGAATAGGGATTATTCATCTCTAATACAAGATGAACACACGGGTATGTAAAGATATTTTTTTTTTTATTTGTAAAAGTTTGTGGTTATTGAACCAGTCTGGTCAAAGTATCAACATTTTTATTTATAATAGGAAGATATTTATTAATTTTCGTTTTTTTAACAAAGAAGCCTAATAGTGATTGGTTTTTAATCAATTATGAAAAATTAAATGGAATTTTTGTTTTCTTATATTAAGAAACAAAATAATTAAAATAATTTTTCGTCATAACTACATTCCAAAAATAACATTTTAATGCATTAATTTTAAAAATTGGCGTAATCCATAGTTATGTACTACAAAATGATTGATCAAAGTTAATCGAACATAACATAATTTGTATTAATTCAAACAATATATTTTATGATCGATCAATATTATACAAAACATGTGCAATTACATGTGTTATTTATATCCAGACACAAAAAGAAAGAAAAAAAAAAGAAAAAAATTATGAAATAATTCGCATTCTTTGTCATATGTTGATCGCTTATTATATTTTTAATAATTTTTTTTTCCCGCGTCCAATTATGTTATAAGCAAAAACTTATGAATGAACTCAATCCAAAAACTATTTAAATAACTTAATTATATTTAACACATACACACAAACCAAAAAAAAAAAATGTACATTACATAAAAATGATTTCGGATGAATGAAAGTAAACACCAGTTAGCCAAATTACAGTGAAATTAAATACAATATGCAGACATTGAATAATAAATATGTTCGTGTGAACTGCAGATGAAAATAATTATTTTAATTTTTTTTTGGTAAAGGAAATACACATTTTTACACAACTGTAGAGGTAAAACGAAATGAGTAAATTTTTTAAATTGATAAAACAATTTATATGGCAAATTAAATTAAACAAAAAATTTAATGAAAGTAATAAAATTATCGAATTAATTGTATGAAAAATTAAAAGTTATATTTACATAATTAGATGTGGTTCGGAAATTTCAAGAAAATATTTTCTTTTGTATAGTGCGATAATCAATTGTTATAAATTTATTAAAAATTAGGTATGTTCTGTTTAATCGTGAGAAATTCATCGATTCATCGATTTCTAGTTGTAATTTTTAGTTTGATTTACTATAAACGCCGTAGTAACTCCATATGGTCATGATTGGGTAAATCTCACAAACTATAAAAAACTACTGATTTCTTGTAATATTTTACTATGGATTGATGACTAATTACTAAATTTTGTCAAATAGGTTGTTTCAATCGGACTATAAATAGTGAGGTTGATCATTTTTAAAATGGCGGAGATGTAATACTTTATTACTAGATGTCTACTACTAATTGAACTAAAATGATTATAAAAGTGGTTGAGTGTACTACATTGGCTAAATTGAATTAAAAATTTAAAAATGGTGGTCTTTTTTTATTTAATACGAATTAGGTTTTCGGCGACCAATTTTTGTTTTACTAAATTCGTTTTTTCCGATCTTTGGCCAAGTTAATTTTGTTTTTGAATTGAATTTTAAATAAAAGAATCTGAAATAATTTTAGTAATATTAAGAACACAGCTTTATGAACTAATACAGACAAAATAAATTTACACAAAATATGCCAACTCAGAATAAAATGACTACTATTTTATTATCTTAAAAATAAATTACCATAATTTTATTTACATATGGATATAATTACTGTTAACTTTTACTTTCTTGCCCGTTCTATGTAAACGATCGGGTGTGCAGCATGGCTCAAGATACGTACCAATTAATTATTTTTTGGATGTTGATACTTTTCATACAGAACCATCAAACAAGTTTTTAATATTGCATGACTTGCATTTCTGCACATGTTTTTAAATACGATTTATTAATAAAATTGTATGTTGATTAATAGTGCAACTTATCACTTGCATGCAACATAATGCATTACTGACAGTGCTTGTAAAATTCAATAGCAATATTAATTTAATAACGATAATAATGTTACGGTTCTTAATGTTGACTTCTGAATAACAAAATGGTTAGATATGGTTGAATTGACCACATATAGAAAGTGACCATACTGGCTTTGGATCATATTATGGATTTTATTAACAAAGTATACAGGCAATATGACAAGTACCATATGATATCATATAAAAATATCTATGAAATTAAGCTTCCACAATATAAATGTATTTATATGGAACAACTAACTAACTAAGTACGCGATATTGAAATTTTCAACAGAAAAGTAAATATTTTGCTGTTATGACCGAGCCAGAATAATGATTTAATTTCGTATTTCAATTGAAATCATATTTCATCATTTAAATTGTGCGCTCCGTATATCCACTTCTCCATAAGTTACTGCACATATTTACCTAAATAGAATTTTAATTTAACCTTAGGCTAAATATCATAATCATTTAATTTGCCTAGCATATCTAATATTATGAGTGCATTTTGTATTACCACGTATTACATACCTATACATACATATAGATTTATTATTATATACTTACATATAGTATATATACAGTAAGGTCAGGCTAATGTTAGCCGCATGCCGATACGCTTAATTTGAAGATAAAATTTAAATAAAAAATATTTATTAGAATTGATCAATCAAACAATTGAATTCTAATGGAATGGCGATTTTATTAATAAATCTATTGTATACATCAGCGATATGGTTAGCTATCTAAATTGTATTCCGTGACTACATAGTAGTTCTATATAATGATGTTTCAACATAAAATGCTTAAGTACCTATATGGTAAAAGAGTTCAGTTAGTGTTATCTGTTATATATATAATTTTGATGTAATTTAATCATCAACAGGTATTTCTCTTTATCTATGTGGGAACATATGGGGAAATTATTTTAATCCGCCCTGAACTATTTCAAGTCAGATAATTAGTCAGTCAAGCTGAAAAAAAGAAAATTTCCAAAAAATCTACGTCACTATTGGTTAAATTTACCATTTTAGTATGTAGTAATTTTATGAGGAATTAAAATTAAAGATACATAACTTAAAATACCTAAAGTTTACCTATCCAGCTCCTAAGGTTCTTAAGCAAATACCAAATTGTCAATTAGAATTCCCTAAACTAATTTTGTCCTAGTTAAATTTAAAAATCCCCACTTCTCCCTTCTGATGCTTTTCTTGTCGCTTCGAACTCTTTTTTTTCCAAAAATTATATGCTGTTTTTTCACCCTGTAGTCTGATGTCAGACATTGGTCGTCGATTTTTTTAGTTTATTTTTAGGTATTAAGAATTTTTACTTTAATATTCTAGATTGTGTTATTATTTTCTTTCGCTATAATTTACTTACTTAAATGAAGACAAATTAATGATGAATGATGAATCGAACGTTAAAAAAACATTATCCTTTAGTTTCTTTCAAGCGCATAGCGCAATGAAACTTTATATAATTATATAATGTTGCATAATTAATTTGAAAAAGTAGTTTCTTTCGAATATGTAAATGGAATAATTAAATTTGTGAGATTTTAGTATAAAATTTTATATTATGAGTAGTATTAGTTATTATACATATTAAGGATATAATAAAATTGTCGCGTCAGCAGATCAACAAACATATAAAAGCAAAATAAATAAATAAACCATCAAACAAATACTAATAATTTAGATTTAAAAAAAAATGTATCAAAGATTATACTAATTAGGTGTTGTAAAAAATTTCCAAACTCTTATTATTCAAATAATTATGTAACTACGTTTTTAAATTTAAGTTTAATTTAAGCCTTTTAGAACTTATTTATTAGAACAACGATTTCATTCCGACCAGGCTTTGTTTGACAAAACGAATGTTCTATCTTTTTGAGTGTCTAAAGACCAAAATTAGTCATGTTTGAAGGTTCTCACAATCAAGTTGAGATCGGATAATGTCCTAAGCCCTTTATTTATATACGAGTTTATTCAGAGACGGAATTAAAAAAAAAAAACCATTCCACATTGAAGGCAATTACTTTTTTCTTTCATTTTTATTTAAAAAGAATAAGAAATTTAATTTATTTATTTAATAGATTCTTTTGTGTGTACAACATACATAATATATCTGAAATCAATTTTCAAAGATCATACTGTAGGTATACCTAATGTATATTTAATCTTACAATAGCATCGATTTATACTTGAAATCATACCAACCATGATTATGATTATTTCCACCTAATAAATGAATCAACATAAATATTTAAATTACGATCGACGGTTTTATATTGAAACAATTTAATAAATTTGTAAAATGACTGAGATTTCAAAATCAATTCATGATGCTGATTGCCAATGATCCAATGATTTTATTCTTTAGGCATTTAATCGATTAGACATAAAACTATAATATACATAAAGAAGAATTTCTATGTACAAGATTTGCATTACTGACAGATGAAAATTATTAAATTATACATATACTTGGCAAATTTACATTGAAATGTCTTGGTGTATTGCTAAGATGAACGGCCAGCAGATGGTTATATGACTTTTTGATAAATACTCGTAATAAATTTAAAATTAAAATTAAGAAGACAAAAAAAAAACAACACCAACGAATTAAATTAGGTAATTAAAATACAATACAAATTGCACGAATGTGATGACATGAAAAGGTTCCATGTCCAAAATACATAGATTCGAGATTATGGTATTTTTTTTACATTTTGGACTTTCTAAAATAATCTTTTAAGATTTTCGCACACGCTATTCTTTATATAATGATTAATATAAAGGTAACTATAAAACAATTTATAATAGAAATGTATTAATTAAACGAATAATATATAAATGAAGTGTTTATTTGCCAAAAATAAAGCTATCAACTAATTAACAAATAGAGGAAATGCGATTTTAATGGGTTTCGGAAAGTTTAATTATCGAAAATAAAGTTTTAATTAATATTATAATTTTCTATTTCCAGTAGCAAGTAATTGAATGTTTTTACCGTTCATTGTTAAAAAGGGTAACATAACAATAATATGTTAATGTAATATTTTTCAATGTAGTCATTCCCATAAATATGTATCCCATAAATATGAGTATCAGAATTCTTGATGTAACTATTGAATCTAAATCAGTGACGAAGCGTGCATTTTATTGTTACCGGCGCAAAATATCTCTAAAATTTTTACTATAATCAGGCAAAACTCCTTTAATTGTTAAAATATTTTAGTAGCCGTAGTTTTTATTTAAAGTAAAATTTTATTTTCGATCTCTTTTCCCAAATAAATTTTTTTCTATTTTCTAATAAAATATCGACAAAATCACAGGAAACTGTTCAATTCTTAGAAAAATAGTCAAGTAAATTCAGAGTTGCATATATTGATGATTTTCTCGGTATATTAGTAGAAAACTAAAAAAAATTAAAAATAAAATTTTACTTAAAATAAAAATATGCCTAAGCCTATACTAAAATATTTTAACAATTAAGGGAGCTTCGCTGATTATAAAAATTGAAAATAGGCAAACAAATACATTTTCGGCCTTCGCTATTGGCTTAATTTACAATTATTAATCATCGTGTGTGGAAATTTAAAAATGAAACTTTGGCGGCCGCATGTTGGACGCTTAGGCTGGTCGTCCACTAGATGCGTTTTCATACGAATTGCGTTCATCAGAAATGTGACGAATATGTGCGAATGATCCAAACACACTGAATTGTATTAAGCATCGTCCACTGTATGCGATACAATTACTATCCCATTTTGATGGGATTTTTCGTCCAATTTCATGCGAATTTTGACATAATTATTCAATGAATGTTTGATTCAAACGAATTGTGTTTTGTTATTTTACGACTACGAATAATTGTGTTACTATTTTAATTATTTAGTGAAAAAAATGGTGAAGATTGTAAAATTATTTTATATACATGTAATTCGGACGAAAACGCGTTCAGTGGACGGGTACCAACATATGCGAATTGTGACATTTATGGTTCGTCACATTTATGATGAACGCAATTCGTATGAAAACGCATCTAGTGGACGACCAGCCTTATTCCTATAGAACATTAGGTGAATATTAACAGTGATGTACATTATGTGTGGTAATTTTTATAGTTAATTAGTTTTAGTCAAAAATAATTTTTAAAGTTATTGTAAGCAACGTTGTTAAATTATTAAAAAATAATAATAAAGAAGCACAAGAGCATAAATTATGTTTAGAGAAGTAATAAAATCAAAAGCAAATAATTTACGTTATGTCTCAATTTATAAGCTGCATGGTCATATGACAAATAAATTGGTAGCTGGGTGTTATAATGTGCAAATTGTGCATTACCTAACGGTTACTATTTTGCATTAATATTTAACTACACATTTTGCTTTTAATAATAATAATAATAATAATGAGAATAATAATAATAATAATGTTGCTTTATGTTAAATAGAGGCGCCAATAATCTAAAAAACTAGTCATAAAGTCATAAACAAAGCGCGAACAAAGCCATTTAAATAGCATATCAATAGAATTTTTTTTGTTTTTTTGTTTTTTTTTTGCCAATTCTAACAACCGAATAGTAATAAATCAAAATCGCAGACTTAAGCCACCCACGCAATTGCCATTGTCATGTCTTACAAAATATGCAAAATACAATGTTAATTTTCCATACAATTCAATGAAAGTGTGAATGTGCTATAAGCTTAAACTTTACTGTGATTTGTACTTAACATACATACATATTTATTCTAATAGTATTTTATTTCCGCGCTCTTTTTTGTTTTTTGTTTTTTTAAATATATGTACATAAGTAACTATACCAATTCAGACGTTTTATTCAAATTTATTCAGGCACGTGTTAAAAGCAGCAGATTTTCTATTAGATTATTATTAAGCAATCAAATATTAGATTAACATAGTTCGATAAAAGTCTGTTACTGTTACACACTATAAATTTATTCGATTCGTTAAAATAAAAAAAAAAAAAAATTAAAAAAATTAAATAAAAATAAAACAAAAACAAAATCGGTATCGTATCAATAGTTATTACTTACCTGTATGACCACAAAGTAGGTTATATCATTCGAATATAAATTTTATCCGAGTACACATATACATACAAATAGATTGCAATTACATAAAATTGTGGGTGCGTAGTAAAAAATGTTTCCAAAGACTATTAACAACTTAGTAGTAACATGTTTTTTAGCATTTTTTTTTTAGTCTATATCGAAACAAAAATAAAATTATACATATCTAATGTAAACTATAATGTAATCTGTTAAAATGGGTGCCTAAAGCTAAATTATTGCCGACTTATAAATAAATGCATATATGATCTTGGTCTTTCTACAAGTATTAAATGTATGGCTATAATAGTTAAGATTTTTTTTTTTTGTTTTTTTTTTAATTTATACCCTCAAAACTTGTCAAAATTTCCTAACGATGAAATATTACTTGCCGATTCAAATAAATAATAAATAATTTATTTTCTATAAATAATAAATTAAATGCCAAAAAATATAATAACAATAATTAGTCAATGGGAAAACGTGTACCTAGCAAATAAAATATTTCTTACCAAAATACAATTTAATTTAATTAAAATTAAAAATTATAACCCCGTTCTATAAAAGTATATCGTCAGTTCAATAACTATAAGAAATATATGTAGGTAATATAAAGGTAGATATACCCTCAAGGAGATGTCATAAGTTTTAAATGTTAAAAGTTAAATTACTTTCGAAAAGAGCTTAGATTTAAATTAATATGTCAGAATTATTTTTTTATGGCCTGTATCCATGAACAGAGAAATATACAAATTTATAATTTTTTTTTTTTTTTTTATTTTCTAAAGGAATTGGGATTGTTTCACATATCGCACCCCCAGTTCAATAGTGTGACATCTAAAAAAAAGTGAATTTCTGAGTTGAGAATATGGAAAATGGAAAATCTATGAATCAAATGTTTAAAGTCATGTAGGTATTTTAAAAAGGCTTTTTTTGAAATACCCTGTTATTGAACTGGGAGTGCGATATGCATTAAGTGAAGAATTTTATAAATCGAAAAATAAATAAATTTGGAGTTTTTATTTTGTCTATGTATTAACTGTCAATGTAGTGTAAACTTCAAAAAATCATAACTTCCAAACCGCTAGTCCCATTTTAATGATTTTAGGCATATTATTGAGTGAAATGGAAAAGCTTTTTGGTAATTTGGCACCTGAGGTTCACACCCCAAAATGTATTATATATTGTTGTTATGTTATTGACTTTTTTGTTATACTATTTTATTAAAAATCATATTAAAACAGAAAATAAACATTTATTGCAATATAAACTTCGATGTAAAGGATTATCCAACTTTAGTTTCCGAAGTTTTTTTTTAAAAAAAGACAAATTTATCTTCTTCAAGAATTTTTAATATTAAATATGTAATTTTGAGACTTTGTATGTTTATATGATTTTAAATTTCCAGCATTTTTTGACAAATAAAATTTTTGGAAACAGTTAACCCTTTAAGGTCCATAAATTTTTGAACATAAAAGCGTAAAAATTTAAATTTAACTAAATTTGTTCAGGGAGATATTCTTTATGTTATTAGAGCATTATTACATTTTTAAAAGTTAATCTTTTAAAGTCACCGTTTGGACCTTAAAGGGTTAACTTTTTCTAAAAACTAAAAATTTACTATTGCATTACAATTAAATTTTGCGAATGGTGAGTACCTACCTTTTAAATTTTTATGGGTAACCCTTTCTTCTCATGCTACTTATGTATGTATATTTGAACAAAAAAACTAAACATCAAATAATTGTATTCTTTGTCTATTTATAGTGACCGAAATACGACAAAGAAAATCATAGAACAGCAAAAAAAAAATTGTTTTGTTTTTTTATAAAACTCTCTCAAAAGAATTTTTTCTACAAATAATAAAACCAATGTAAAATCACAATAATGAAGGTGCGGCACAACGACGTTTTCAATTTTGACCTAATATTACTCCTTTACTACTGAACCGATTTTGATAAATTTTTTCTTTAAAGACGTGGAATAACGCCATTTGAACATAACATAACATAACATAACATAACATAACATTTGAACATATATGAACATTAACACCCCACGTGCTGGTTTGAAGGTTAAATTGTGTTAGATTTTTGCTCTAGGATCGCTCGTTCGCTCAAAATCACGATAACTCGAAAAACGTCTTGAGATAATAAAATGAAATTTCGGATTTAAAATTTTTGAATGGCGAAAACTCTGGCATTAAAAATGGACACCCACCATACAAATTTTTGGTAAAAAGCGTGTTTTCTACCACTGATCAATGAAATTTAAAAAAAAACATTATAAATTTAAAATAGTTTTCAATGTTTGTGTTACATAATTGTGGGGGCCATTTTTTTTTTTAAAAACAATACACTGTAGGAAGTTTTATAGTAATCCTTGGTCGAGCCTTTTATCAATGGAAAAAATGTCGTTTTTTTGGATCCTTTAACAGATTTCGTATAAATAACCCTTTCGACCTCTAAACCTTTACATAATTTAATTTTATGTATAACAAAAACGACGATTTATTTTGCTAAACATTGCTCGTACTTTATCAATATGAGATTTAACTTTTAAATGTCCTAATATCATACTGCCAGTAGACACAAATATGAAGAAACAAAATTTCTATCATTTATTATGGTGCCATGTGGGCGTAGGTGCTTATGAAATAATTTCGTTTTCATTTTCAATTTATTATCTTTATTTTTTATTTTTTTGTTTTGTTCCACACACACACACATAATGTCTTAAACTTAAACATAAACATATTTACTTTGTTCGATAAACATATAAAATGCATTCATTAATATTGATTAGAGATTATTTATTACATTTCATTTCCGAGAATAATTTCGATTTTAAACAAATTGGTTTTTTACAAATACAATTACTGCATATTTAGTGCTCATATATTTAAACCTAGATATACGAGTATGTTGTAAATTGTACTTTATAAAAGTTACCACTAATTAGAGTATTGTATAATAAACCGTCGAGTGGGTACTTTTCTATTGTTATTATATTTTTTTCATTAAGGATAAGATCAAATTTAATTTTTCAATTGTCGGCAATGAGTGATTAACATTAATCGAACGTATGTATACCAATTATTTATATTTATAATTTGTGTGGGTTGTATTTGTGTATTGTATTCCGTTTATAAGAGATAACAAGCTGAAGTTTCCTTATTTTAGCCTTATAAATAGGATATGTAGGTACTTGTACTGTAATAATAATAATCAATATTTCTTTTTATATCCTTCCTAACAACCGGCTACAGGTCACATATCAATAAAACGCGACAAATAACCCAAATGTAGGTATGTGCGCCCGTAAATATTAAAAGAAAAAAAAATGATTAGGGGAAACTGGTTGGCTGGTATCCCATATACAGTTTGCAGGTTTCATAGAATTTTCGTAGATAGTCTCGTGTTTGTAGCATTCTTAAAAATTGTCTCGTTCACAGTTAAGAGTCTAAGACGCATACAAGAATATGATTGAACGCATTTAAGGGGGTCTATACGTATCTCGGCATTTTTTCGAGCCCGGTAAAAAAAAACTACAAATGATTTGGTTTCTTTTTATGTATTCGTCTATTCTTTGTTAATACACATTACGACATTGTATGTCATTTTTATACCAAAAACCGAAAAAAAAATTGGTGAGGCACCGAACATCTTGACCGTTTTTTCGGCAGTTTTTTAAAAAATGACACAATTTTGAACTTTCTTAATATTAGGGAAATGGTTTTGAAACTTTGTATTTTTATATTATTTTTGATTTGCAGCATTATTTGCCAAATAAATTTTTTGAAAAAAATTAACCCTTTAAAGCCCATATATTTTGAGCATGAAAGGATTAATCAAAAACTTTCAAAAAGCTACTCACCGTTCTTAAAATTTAATTCTAATTACTTAGGTAAATTTTTTGTTCTTAGAAAATGTTAACCCTTTAAGGTCCAAATGGTGCCTTTAAAGGGTTAACTTTTAAAAATATATTAATGTACCAACAATATAAAGAATAACTCCCTGAATAAATTTAGCTTGGTTAACCCTTCATGTTCAAAATTTATGGACGTTAAAGGGTTAACTTTTTCCAAAAAATTTATTTCGCAAAAAATGCTGCAAATCCAAAATAATATAACAATACAAAGTTTCAAAATCATATCTTCAATATTAAGAAAGTTTAAAATGGTGTCATTTTTAAAAAACCGCCAAAAAAACGGTCAAGATGTTCGGTGCCTCATCAATTTTTTTTTTCGTATAAAAATGACGTAAGTTTTTTTAAAAAATAGTCTTATGATGATGGGATCAATAATTCTCACGCTTCGCCACTGCATTACGTATCATTTTTAATTTCATTGACCCGTTTGAGCTCTACCTTGATCACACGCCACTACGAGTCAAACGGTGTGCACGATTTTGAAGAAACTGCTCCACCTATCGAGTCAAGCTTTTTTCAAAATTTTTCAGCAAACATCTCGCCACAAGTAGACGCGAGCTTTTTTGAGAATTATGTTTATTTCAGTTTTGACAGACATTATTAGCATACAAAATTAGGGAAAAAAACCGCCATTTTTCGAATTAAAAAAATTTGCAATTTTTGTCTTATCTTATTTTTTTAAGAATCAAATTTCATACCGTGCATGTTCGTAAAATCTGTGAGATTCATATATGTACAATGCACATATCCATATATATTCATATAGTTCATAAACTTTGTTCTGTTGGTAACATTTATAGAATAGTATTGCTCAAACAATTTAAAATAATCGTAAAATTGGCATTTGAACGATTTTGCTAAATAGAAGAGAGGACCAGATAAAAAAAAAGAAAAAAAAAAGATTTTCATCCGGATGTCATATTTTAACCTTCGTTTATTGCATAACTTATGAACTCTTAAACAATTTATTTCAATTTGAATGAAAGGCCAATTAATTACATTATAAATGTACAGTAAAAAATGAGGTAGTCTTTAAATGTAACTGTCAAAGCAATGGTTACAAAAAAAAAACTTTAATTTCCTGAAACGCTGGTTTGCTAATTTTTTTTCACATATTCCTACCCACAAAAAAAAAACCATGTATTTTTGAAATTTCTATACCTACTAAAAAAAACTAATATACAGACAGTAATCGATTTAAACATATTAAAATTTACGACACGTCACTTTGATTTTAAACCAATTTACCAATTTAATTAAAACCATTTTCTACATCTATCGATATATAATACATATGTATGTATATAATTGTATAATATAGAGGTCTACCAGCTGATAAATGATAAATTCCCAATAGTATAAAACCTTTTCAATATTATTACTTACCTCTGGACCAATGGACCCAATAGAGCTGCTCTCTATGGTATATTGTTGATCTATAGCTCATGAATAAAATATCACTTTTTCTGAATTAATTTAAATTTATTATTTGAATAATTTTCTTATGTTTATATAATAAAATTGGATTTGGTTTTCTATTGTGCAAGTAAAAGTAATTTTCTGATATGAAGTTGAGAGCCGTATGGAATTATTGTCTTGTGGCTACAGGTAATATTGATAGCGTGTGTTGAAATATTATAACAACAGGAAATATGAAAAAAACCAACAACTATTTGTTGATTCCAAACGAATTAACTATAAGGAATATATAGGTGAAATCGATAGTTGAAATTATATATGTCTATGTCTAGGTCATTTTAGGTTACATATATACAAGTAGTTTTAGTATTTGAACTAGATTGAAATAATGTTAATTGTAGGTATATTTTTGATCCAAAATTGTATTTTAAATTATCTATATTTTAGTTTAGAGAGAATCGTTTTGAATTTTAGACATGAATATTTGGTTTCATGTTATAAACGAGGACATGTCCTAGATTACCATCTTTTATATTAATTTTTAAATAAAACAATAGAGAACAAGGTGTTTTTGTACCATTAATTAATTTTATTTATTTTCTATCCATACCTCTACCATACACATTATGTACATATACCTTGTACATGAATGAATAACGATGAGAAAAATAATTGGATGATATTTGGATTAAAATTGCTAGTCTCTTAATTACAAAGAAAATTATTATATGTTAATAACCCACTTTTTATATTTGATATTTAGCTTCAGCAAGCATTTGATTAAATTAAATTTGCACAAATAAATCACCTAACTGCATAAAAAAAACTAATTTAATATTAAGTCAATGTTAGTTAAGTGTACAAGTTGATACACAGTTTTATAAATTAAATAATAACCAAAATGATGGTTTCTTACACGATACTAACCGTGTTCTGGGCTATGTCGCTTTAACATTTGTCCCGTTTAGAATGATTATAATAAGAGATCATAAGAGCATAGTAGGTAATTAAATTGTCCTCCACACAGAGTGAACAAATTAGTCACAACAATATAATAATTTTTTTTATAATAAATTTATTATTTCGCTCACTGGCAACTATAGTGGCACAACTCAAAAATTCCAAAATTAGTACTTATGTTTGCCTTCTTTGTTGCATATGAGCAGGTCCACCATCGTGCATGCAACTAGAGTGTGCAACTCGCTTTCATTTGATGTGAAGCAGACTGACTCCCTTTGTGGGTTCAGGAAGGGATGTTTAGGGTATTTCAGTGGACTTTAATGGGTCCTCTCATAATCTTCAAATTCCTCTATCTCCACCTCTTACATCTATAATCCTAAACCTCAACTTCTTTTCCTAAATGATATATGTAAAACATTCATGCATGGTAATTTCAGTTTAATTCTCAGTTTATTCTTAGTTATATCTCAATTTTACATTTTCAATTACATTTTTGGTGCATATTTAGTTTTTGCTGCATATTTAATTTATGTTTTGTTTAATCAGTTGTTGTTGATTTGTTTGGCAAATCTATTTATTGAACTATAGCTAACGAGTAGGCTTGTCAAATTGGGAATTTGTAAGCCTCAATGGCATCGTTGATCTTAGTATTAATCATTTTAGTAATAATTATTATTATTTTTAATTTCTCTCTCACAATCGTCTAACATTAATATTAGAGCCTTACATATGTGAAACATGGCCGATGACCATAAATATGTTTTTTCATTAAATAAATTTAAATCTAGATTTTATGCTCTATCTTGCAAGAATACATTGATCCGTATAGATTCTAAAAGATGGTTTTTTTTGGTCAATAAGGAATTTATTAAATTCCATTTATAGTGATGCAACAATACAATTTATAATCTCATTTATATCTTAAATGTTATTTTTAAGTTGTGCCACTATAGTCGCCGGTTGGCGATTTGTCCAAAAAATATTCTCTATATTGTCACGAGAGTGCTACATATTGATGTCAAATATTGAAATGAATTAATTTAATCATACGACAAAAGGACGACAGACAAATGTTATATTTCCTCCAATATCTGTCGGAATAGGAAATAAATCTTTGTTGGTCCTAATAATATTTAATAATCTAATAACGTGCAAAAAATCATTTCAAAACCTGACCTATGCTTACTCTAACTACATACGCTTATTAGTTACTTGCCTGTATCATTTATATTTTAATAAAACTGAAACTATCGTAGGTTATTAGTGCATGAAAATGCAAATATTATACTAATAGACGATAATGATCACAACAACAATAATAACAAAAAAAACACTTTTTCCACTTATAATAATGAACGAGCAACCTTTTTAGCAAGAGTCAATTATTATTATATAAGATGACTGCTCTATTTCGTCAAAAAAAAAAAAGAAATAAAAATATTTCAATAAATAATGACGTCAATTTTTTGCATGATTTCTTTTCAATGAAATGTAATTTCTCTTATACACAACGGTCGGCATTTTGTCTTTTATAATATAAGTAACACCATCAGAAAAATCATATTTCCAAAATGAAGTTAACAAATTATTTTTATCGTCCTGTCAAAAAGTCCATGATATTTTTTTTTCTCACAGTGTAGGTAACATTTGCAATGCAGTAAGGAAAAGAATTTTTTAATTTCACTGATATTTAAATAATTGTCTGAATTTACTTTTACTCTTGTTGAGTCGCTTTTTATTGTTCGGATCTTGCGTAAATAGCATTTTGTTCCGTCTCACTTAGTAAGTATACTCACTTTAATTGCTTTTTTTTGTTGCGCTTTGGTAGAGATATAATAGATTTTTGCGGTTAACTTTTATTAATTTAATTACATCGGGGAAAAAAAAGGTGTCGACATTACATTGAATATAGTATAACACCATAATTATAATTTTTCATAAATCATTTGATGACGTCAAATTAGAAGAAAGAAATAAAAAAAAAAACAATCAACGGTAAGTATTATGTAGGTAGGTACCTATGCACTTGTACATATATAATATTTAATAGTAAATAATTACCTATCTATCTATCATAAATAAAAAAATATATTCACCAATGCCAATTTAAAATAAATGGCAAAAAGTGAAAGATCCTTTCTTGTCCACCATTCAACAACACGAAAATATTGATAATTATTTTTGATTTTACTAGTTACCAATTACTTAATTATAATTAACAAATATTTTCTATAAAACATACTTTACTGTTATTTATTTATTTATATCTTGTTGGAAAATATTAAATAATTACTTTTCCTGATTGGCTTTAAATTGGCTATCATAATCATCAGAGCATAGGTCGTTAATGCGGCGTATGCAAGGTATCACCTACACCGAAACTAGTTTAATTTTTTTTTTAAGCCATTACTTAAATTAAGTAATGTAGTCCAGTATACAAGTTGGAAATATTTCCGATTCAAAAATGGCCTACTGAGTACTGTCTTGTTTAATTTTCACTTAGGAGTATGCCTCCGTACACAATTCTAATCAGTATATGCAGCCAAAATGGACGGTCAACAGAATACTAAACTTAATGGATTATCTCCAGAGAAATAACATCAAGAGCAGAAAGTTTAAATGAATTGTGTCTCCAGAGAGGCTAACACTTTAGGCATCATGATGATTGTAGGTTCAAAAGCACGGAAACAATTTAACTGATGGTCAAAGTTTAGTATGGATAACGTCAAAAATAATCAATTTGGCAGAGTTTTCCAAAATTTCTGAGAAGTTTTTTTCCATCAATTTGTCCATATTAGCCAGTTAATGTAAAAATAATATTCTCTAAGTACAAGTACCTATCAAGAGAGAAAAATATTAGCTTAAATTATTTCAGTAGCTAAGAGAGATTGAGATTATGTGAATTTATATTTATATTTTAAATTTAATAGATCTTTTAAACATTCTATGGTTAAAGATCAGAAATTTTTTGCTGGTTTCGCTCACAAATTTAAGTGTAGATGGAACATATTTCTTCAAATGATATGAAATATTCATTGAAATTTGGTTTTGAACTTTTTTTTAAGGCTTGTTTAAGTCGGAGTAGGACATCTTTATACGCACACGCGCATGGAATACCGATTAGCCAATTATAGTTCGATAGGACCTCAGGTAGTGGATATTTGATTTGAATTTGACCAAATAATAATCAGAGACAGTTGATTATGCCACATTATTTTCAAAATACGGGAGATTGTATGTAGTTGTAGGTGGTCCTTAACCCTAATCGTATCACGTGTTTTTGTAACAAATGATACCACGATGTGACTCTCAGTCACTTATGAGAAACATGGAAATAATTAAAATGTTATTGTTTTTATTTATAGTTTATGCATGTCATATATTTTTTTGATTTCGAATTATGTATATAGTTATACAAAAAAAAAACATTCAATGTACACTGGTACTTCCTGTGGTCCAGTGGCAAATACTATAATATGTCTTACATGATTAGATGCATTGCATAATTAGGACATGTCACGACAAGTATGATTTGCATAAAGGCTTATTTATAATGTACATATTCTACAGCGTAACGTAATAATGTACTATGTGACTGTGAGTCACATCGTAGTATTATTCGTCACATTTTGTGAAAAAGGTTAATTTTAATATCATGCCTAACTCCAAATTTACAAATTCTTACTTTTTCTAGTGTGAATTGTTAATTTAAACAATAAGCAAGAAAAATTTTTGGAAATCCAATGAAATAATCAAAAAGTTTAAATTCAAACTTTAGGTAATAGAGGGAATATTTTTGAAAATAAGCAAAAGTAAATAATTTCTATCTTTTAATATAAAAATTCAAAAGTTTTCAATGATAATTATCAGAATAGAAAAAAATACTTTTATTTCTAAAAATAT
>JANSTT010017073.1:0-18584 GCA_026745375.1 Platyura marginata | reverse complement strand
CGATGAGTATTAAGGGGCGTTACAAACTCTGTACCAAAGTTATAATACCCTTTGATTAACATCATACGGGTATAAAATGTCGTCTCATTTACCTATAGATGATTATTCTTTATTTTCCGCCATTTGTGTTGCAATTTGAACGGATAGAGCGTTTTTTTATAGAATGAACCCCGGAAAATGATTTTATAAAATTTAAATCTTAAAAATCGAATAAATTTCCAAATGAATCAGTTATCGATATAATTACAGTTACCCACACCTCTAAATTCGAATATTTAGTAATTATAGGGTAATTGTACTAACAATAGACAATCATAGTATAACAATTTACTTGTTTTACTCTTTTATTAGAATAATTTTTATATATTAGTTACATTTTATGAGCAATGTGCCGTTCCTAAGCAAGTTAACTCTTATGTGAACGGCAGGACAACACGGCATAGGTACAAATGTACCTATATATGTAAATGGCATCCAGATGGTAATTGTGACTCAGGGACCGATTTTGTCAGCTACATGTGTATATACGAAATCTCAGGCAATTGAGCAGTTATGCAGGCAAAAACAATTTTTCAAAAACTCGCCACATAATCGTAAGAAATTGATTAAAACAACTGCACGAACATCACCATCGTCTATCCTATGTCACGTTGTACCTGCCAATATATTATATGTTGTGTTTAGGTAGCCAGATCATCTAATAGTGAAATTGTGAAAAGACCTCTCACTACTATATATATTTTAATTTAAGTAGAATATGAAGGTACATTTGTACCTAGGTATGCCGTCCTGTTTATTTTTTTATTGTGTCTTAAACAGACAAGATAACACAGAACACAAAATATAGTTGCAAATCGTTTATTTTCCGTCGGTCCTAAAATTTTAGGTCGTTACTATAATAAATAACAGAGATATTTACGCTCAAAGTCACTATAGGCACATTTGTACCCTGCCGTCCACATAAGGGTTAAGTTAAACTCGTTCGTTTCGAGTTTTTATGAATGCATAAGATTTCAAAGAATATTAAAAGTGTATATTTGGGAATATGCATGACTACACACTAAAAAGTGAAAGTGAACAGTTCCAGTGTCTAGCTGACGAATTGTTGATATTTTTAATGTAAATTATTATCAGTGAGAATAAATAAATCGAATTCGATAAATCCACAATTGTCATACATTCCCTATTTAAAAAAATATCTAAAAAAAAATAATTTACCTTCGATGCATAGAGAAAATACCATAAATTATCTTTAAAATTATTCCATTTCTTAGACCGCTGTAGAACTTTTAGTCATAGCCATATTGTATAAATATAATCAGTCATATATCAGAAAAAATCAAATTGAAACTAATGCCTTTACTGCAGATATTTAATTTATTAACAATAAAATATTTAAATAAACTGTCACCATATAAGATCAAGCATAATTTCCAAGTTAAAATGAAGAAAAAAAATAATTTAATTTTATTGATGCAAAGAAAAGATTACACAAAAAATTTTGTAATAAAAGTCAACAATTTATTCACATAACTTATGATTTTTTACGATTTTTGAATTCGATACACTTTATCTGACACCTTTTTCATTAAAAAAAAAAACGGTTTTTTTCTCTTGCCCAGTGATCATTTTGAAAAATGATTCTTTACAAAATGTTGTTTATGTTTGTGTACACATTCACGATCGTCCACAGACAAATCTAGTTTTGTTGCTTTTGAATGCGATCGAAACTCCCGTTGAGGGTGTCATTTTGGGTGATAAATAACTTTTTAAGATCATTTTGATTTTGTTTTTTTTTTGTATATCTTTTATTCGAACGTGTAACTAAACGACCTGTTTTATATCTTCAACTGAGAACCACCTGCTTTGTTGAACTATATTTTCTCAGAAGTTATTGGGCGTTTTTTTTATTTTTTTTTTGTTTTGTTTTTGTTCCTCTTCTGTCTTCAGATTCAAGATTCTTCAAGTGATCGCATTTGAATGATCTAAATCAATGTGATAAGATCAGTGAATTTATTTCCTATAGGTACACAGTATAAGAATCGAGAATTATGTTTCACTACATTATAATATAGTTTATCGTTTTTTGAGATAAATCCAATTTCCATGTGGTTTTTTTTTTTTGTTTTCCTTCTATTCTATTAAAAATTATTTAGAAAGCATTCAATGGATGTTACTGGTTTGCACAGCAATAAATCAATAACTGCAGGGTACAAACATTCCATAGATCTTTCAATAACTCTGAATATTTTTGTATTCGGTATTCATGGATAATTATGGGCGGGCTACTTCGAACAACATCTGAACAAACTTTTTGAATATTTTCTGGGCCAAACCCTTTCGGCTAATCCGATTACATATCGATATTGTAGAGCTTCTCATTTTCAGTCATGCTATTTTGTTGTAATTTTTTTTTTTCGTTTTTTTTATTGTTTTGTTATAAATAACTTTGGAAACCTAGGGGAGTGTAACAATCAGTTGTATATTTTCGATGTTGGTTGTTTAACAATACCATTTTAATTTGTTGTATTTTTGAAAGTATAGGTAAATTAAGAGTTAATAAATTTTGCATTTGCAATAAGTATTTGTATATTTGTAGAAGAAGGTAATGCAATAATACACATTACGTGAACCACTACCAAGTGCGAGAGACTTATAATAATAAGGAAACTATAATAATAAGGAAACTATAATAATGGCGACTTGCGAAAATTATTAATCCTATTATCGTGGGAGAATTTAAAAAAGTAGAATTTAGTCAATTTGATGACAGAAAATGAAAAAAAAAATAAAAATTTAAGGGTCCGACCGAACATATTGATACAAGGGTTAACTTTTAAAAATTTGCTTAATGCACTGAAAACATAAAGAATCCCTCCCTGAACAAATTTAGTTGAATTTAAATTTTTTTTTTTTAGTTAATTCTTTCATGTGCAAAATGTATGGACCTTTAAGGGTTAACTTAATCGAAAAATTTTATTTGGGAAAAAATGCTGGAAACTTAAATTTATATAAAAATACAAAGTTTCAAAACCATATCTCCAATATTAAGAAAGTTCACAATTGTGTCATTTTTCGAAAAACATTAAAAAACCAGTAAAGAAGGAAAAAATTGGCTACACCGATTATAATATACCCGTATGCGCACTTGTTTATTATTTACAACTTTGTGCGTGTCTATTTTGTCTGTACAATAAATATAATTGGGTAAATGATTAAAACCCCAGAAATGACATAAATTTGAATACAGCGCCATAACGGCATTTCATGGAACTTTTTAGTCTTTGAATGAAAGCTTCATTTTTTTATTCTCTATCATTTTTGCCATACTCATTTTTTCCGTAATCTAAATACTTTTCGAGTAAATGATTAAAAACCCTAGAAATTCAATAAAATTGATTGCAGCGCCATAACGGTTGCAACTTCTTGGTCTATGGAAGAAATCTTAATTTTTGTATTCTCTATAATTGTTGTCATATTCATTTTTTCAACATTTCGACTACCTTTCGAGTAAATGAATGGTTTATATCAAAATGTGGTGAACACTGTACCACAGCCTCCCCTATGTTTGATCGGAATCTTGATCATGGATAAACGGACGGACGGACATGCATATATCGACTTAAAATTTCACGAGAAAGACAATGGTGTTGAAATTTTTTCTCTACGATGAGTATTAAGGGGCGTTACAAACTCCGTACCAAAGTTATAACACCCTTGAATAACATCACACGGGTATAAAAACGGTCAAAATATTGATTAAACTATTTTTTGTTTAAATTATTTTCTGTTAACGAAATGGCGGTTCTTTTAATTCTCACTGATGAAAACACCATAAAAAGCTTTTCGAAAATAGTTTCAATTCTAAATGGATTAAAAAAACATTGACGTGAAACTAATAACTTCAGGACAATAACAATATAAAAATGGCCTGGATTCGATTTTCGACATTGTAGCTAAACATTCTGTCCTGTCCGTGAAAAATTGCTCATTATTCTGTCAAAACCACTGACCTTAAAATATCACAAAACTTTTATATGTAAGTAAATTGTCTAATTTAATTAGTTTTGTTTTTATTTTAAACAATTACATTGTTGGTAATTGTTTGTAGGTGTAAAAATTTAAATTCAAAATATTTTACCGCATTACCAATAGATACGGAGTATGAATTGTACTTGCTCTTATACATAGAGTGAACATTTCGCAAAAATAGTTTCTGTGTTTTTGACATTGAAAACCTATGCTCTAGAAACACAAAACAATCATAATAAATAATAACAACAATATAATTATCTCAATTAAGTTTGAAATTGTCATTATTACGTTGTTACATTTATTTAATAAGAACAGTCACAGTAAAATAAAAACAATAGACATAAAATTTATAATAACAATGGTAATATACCTTTAGAACGTAATCCAATTACATTGCACAATTGATTTAATTTAATTAAATTTAACATTGAGATTTAAACATTGTTTGATCTTTGGTTTTGGTTAAATTAGCCATTTTTGTGTGTGTATATAGTGTGTAAAATTAAATATATGTACACCGCGAGAAAAAAAAAACAACAAATTATTGCATCCGCTATAATATGCAACTTTTCTGTGTACATAAAATGTGCCCATAGAACTTAACATTGCAACAAAATAATTTTAAATATAAAAAAAAAAAAAAACGAAATCTTCCGTTGCATTGCTAACGTTCTTGTCCCAGAAAACAATTCAATACAGTCCAGACCATGTTAGATAACCAGTAATCTGGACATCTTTATTGTGCATTGTTTTTGAGCGGAGATTTTTGCATTCATTCTTTCGTGTATTTTATATAAATACACTACTCTCATATACCTACAAGATATTCGATTTTTTATAGTGAGGAATCGAATTCAATCGCTTGGAATTGAAGATACCTATTATTGGGTAAGCGCAAATCTAAATTCTTTAATCGGTATTGTTATATATGTTTTAGTTTTGGTATTGGAATTTAATTAAAATTGATTTGTACATGATCATGTTCTCTATTTGCTTAATTGACATTTTTTATTGGATTTTTTAACTTAGAACCTAAGCTAGAATAATTTTGCGTCCAGTAATTTTTGGACAAACTTCTTATAATTGCGATTTCAATTTTTGTTTTTATAGGTAAGACTTGGATTTAACTAAAATAAAATGAAATTTTTATAACATCTAAATCAGTTTAGAGTCTTGTAGAACCACAAAAGCCATGTGGGGTAACTACCACCCGAAGAAATCAATGAACTGGCTCAAACACAGCACACCGAACGGCAGAAGGTATCTACACTGGTCACTTTTTCACGGGAGAACATGCATGCAGGATCGGTCTGATAGCGACTGATCTGTATAGGCATAGGCACTGGCAATAACTCGGAATGAAAAAAACACTAGAGAATCCCCGCTGTTCCTGCCCTGTCCTTGCAAGGGGGAGAAACAGAACTTTAGGAGACTACTTTTTACACAACTTAAGAGGTGCCTAGACATGTAACATGAGAAGCCTCGACATGTAACATGAGAAGCCTCGACATGTAACATGAGAATCCTCGACATGTAACATGAGAAGCCTCGAGATGAAACATGAGAAGCCTTATGAGATTCGCAGTGGAAACAGGGACACTCGAACTCGAACAGCACACTCCTCAAATCACAACCATAGTAGGGGCTACATAGACAACTGCACAACGACATAGTGGTAACGCTATGGATCCTAGATGATCTCTGCGAGGCTCATGGTCACCACCTTTACTAACTAGATCAGTCTATATTTTCTTATGGACGTCAAATCCTGTAGAGAGTTAAAAACGGAACAAGTTCGTGAATCTCGATTTATTTGACCAAAAGTCTCCAAAATATATCTTCCTTAATGATATAACCAAAAGAGCAAGTCCAATATTATTACATATTTGGTCTTCGTTACAAATTCTATAAATAGTCATGTGGTCACTTTTGACTTGACAACCGGTGTTCTTAGTTTTCTTCTACATCTTTCATTTATTATTATCTTATACTATAATTTCAATAGAGAAGGACCAATAACTAAAATGGGCTCGTTTGAATGTTTTGAAATCTTCGGGATTATTTGTTTCGGCAAACAGTGGTCTTAAATTCAATGACTTCAATGACAGTTCATACCAAAATATTGCACAATTTTTTCAAATCTAAGTGAAATTTTTTTAAATTATTGCATTCTCATGACTTTACACCAGTTTCCCATTTTTCCCAGATTCTATACACAGATTGGGATTTTTATGACTTCAGACCAGTTTTCCCGTTTTTTGAGACATATTTCTTAAAATTGAAAAAAAAACCCTATGACCTAAGATAAAAGTTTTTGTTTTTTGGTAATTTTGATTGTTAATATTTTTGGATTTTTTAATTTAATTTAATTTTTAGATCTAAAATTTTGTATTAATTTAATTTAATTTCTTAACCTTTGTACGATGTTTGTTTTTGGACTACGTTAAAGATGTTTTGTCCCTTGAAAAATTACTGATGCATAAAAATAAATTCTTACCGGACACCGAGCTGAAGAGTAGGGGTGACGGTTGATCGATAGAGGCAATTTCCGCCGATCAACGTTACTATGGGAAATTTTTGGCGGCCGCCTCTCCCCTGTCCTCTAGAAATATAAAAAAAACGTCAAAATATTTTATTTTTATTTTGAAAAGTGGTCGGGGGAGTGGAGAATGGCCCTTCCGGACTTTTTTGGTGACGCCCCTCCCCTGCCCTCGAATCAGAAGTAGTCTCAAAATATGGTTTGTCAAAATTAATTGGAACATCTTGAATAAATATGAAAAGAAAAATGAAAAAGACAAAATTGTCTCTAACACCGTATCAAGGTTAAGGTTAAGTGGAGTTTGTGTTATTGTGTTTTACTCATTTATTTATCATTTTTTACTACTTCTTGTTATCTCTTTGTATTGAATATAATTATATTGGTTTACTAATTTTTTATTGATAATAAATAATTAATTATAGATATTACTTCAAATACCTACATAAATATATGGTTAAATCTGGCTACCTATAAAAAAGTTCTGGCTACCCAAAAAAATTATATTAAACATTTTAATTCAACACGTAACCTTGAAATGTAAGTACCTACATGTACATAATTTTTTTCTTTTAAATTAATATTAAAATTAAAACTAAAAAAAAAAAATCTACTCTTATTCGTTCCTTTATATTCTTTTATCGTATTGGCTATAGAAAATATTACACAAACAAAAATCACTTAACCAAAACCAATAACAATTAATCATCGGAGCCCCTCAGAAGATTGCTCTTAATCGAAACTACATGTATTCGCACACCGTAAAATATTCTAAACAATAAACTGTCAAAATACGATAAATGCATATTTACACTTTTTATCTCTGATCCTCGAGTTACTTAATAATGTTCAATTGTTATAAAATTTAAAAGAATTCAATGCGCATATACATATAGCTTTAGGGTGCGCAATTTATTCTATATAGTATAGTACACAAAACATATAACTTTAGAGGTACAATAAAATGATCGCATGACCTATTTTCGATTTTTTTTTATTTCCCTAAAGGCCACAGAAAATATCAGTGTGAGTGCTTATAAGAAGTCAAGCATCAGGTAAAAGAACTTATTTTAGATAAATTCTTCATCTTCTTCTTCAAAAAAAATAAAAAATAAAAAAATTGGAGTAACACAAAAAAGAAGACAATTTATTCAGAGGCTTTTTTACTAAATGTTTTTAATAAAGAATCACTTAGCAGATGAACATTTATACATTGTTGTTGGCCTTAGGATAGAAATTGAATTTTGAATGAATAGGTAGATTCTTTGTAGTTACGTAATTTATCAAAGAGATTAATTAATCAAAAATTATAACGAAAATCTTTTCTACACAATTAAACTTTAGTTGTTGTTTTTGACTGTAGGCTAACTCATTTTTATAATTATTTTGAGAACGATTCTAATAATTTCTGATTTGGAAATCCATAAAAATACTGCAATGAAAAAACTAAATCTGAAGATATTGAATAGAATAAAGAAATTGAAGGGACTAAAGAAACTGAAAAAATGATGAACCTGGAAAAAATAATGGAACTAAATTAATTGAAAAAAATGAAGGAAACGAAGCAAATGAAGGACAACAGAAACTGGCAGGAACGAGAATCTGCAGGACTGATGGTACAAAAGAAATTAAAGAGACTGAACCAACTGAAGCAACTGAAGCAACTGAAATGACCGAAATGACTAAAGATACTGTAGATACTGAAGTACTGAAGATACTGAAGATACTGAAGATACTGAGGATACTGAAGATACTGAGGATACTGAAGGTACTGAAGGTACTGAAGGTACTGAAAGTACTGAAAGTACTGAAGAAACTGAAGGTACTGAAAGTACTGAAACTACTGAAGATACTGCAGATACTGAAGATACTGAAGATACTGCAGATACTGAAGTTACTGAAGATACTGAAGATACTGCAGATACTGCAGATACTGAAGATACTGCAGATACTGCAGATACTGCAGATACTGCAGATACTGAAGATACTGCAGATACTGCAGATACTGAAGATACTGAAGTACTGAAGATACTGAAGATACGGCAGAAACTGAAGTTACTGCAGATACTGAAGATACTGAAGGTACTGAAGGTACTGAAGGTACTGAAGATATTGAAATGAAGGGACAAGAAACAAAGCTGAAAACGAACCAGAGCCATAAGAAAAATCTTCATAATCGCTATTATCTTCATCATAAATTATTTCTAGACTTCTAGCTATCAGAGCAGGTTCCAAAATATACTTTTATGTAAATTTGTTTGCGTTAATTGTATTTTTGTTAAATAAATATCAAGGTTCGACCAATCAATCATCAAACAACAATTAGTTAAAAATCATAATAATAGCAACACAGAATATTTGTGACAATCTATTTTGATTTAAAACAATAAACAACAATAAATTGAATACAAGGACACGAGAACTGAATTTGTTCTTAAACAAGAACATAATGTACGACAAAAAACACAAACAAAGATGGAAAAAATTATTATTTTTTGCGATAATTATTTTTCCACTTTATGTCTATAAATTGTTCATGATTTTCCACCATTGGCAACCCGCGAGAGAATAAACTTTTCAAAAGAGTGGTCTGACCGTGTGTGCATTTTTGTTATGTGTAATTGAATTGACGCGTGCTTATGGTGCTCATTAACCCAAGTTGCACGCAACTCTCAACTACCATACAATGAATGAGCAACAATGATATGAACTTAAATTGCATTGTAGTTATTCGCCAGTGTACTATTTTTCTGCTATTATTTGATATGAATCTGTTAGAGTGCAGTTTGCAAACAACATATATCATTGTTTTCGCTGTCGTTGCTAATTACAGGCACAATTTTGTTCTTTAGCAGGTCATGGGTGCTAAACTGGATAATTGAGCGTTTGGTAAGTAAAACTACGGCAATACAAATCCCCCAACACATTATATTATATTGAAGATAACAAACTGTACCTACATTTTTGTACATTGGCTTATTGCGAGCAGTATTTATACTTATATTAGTGAGTGCACAGAAAGAAGAAGAATACGAAGAAGAAGTATGTACATATATAAGCAGCAGGGTCCATATAATATCCCAATTTATAGGTATTTTCAACCATGCGAGTAAACTGATTTAATTTTAATTAAAACCGCAGAAAATTACTTTGCCGTTGCACTTATTTTCTATATAATATAAAAGAGATTCTTACCTTAAAAGCGAGAACTTTATGGTTGTATAGTAACTTTATAGGTAATATTATCTAAGCGAATGGCGGCATCGTTTGATGAATTTATTTTTCTTTCACGTACACTCATTTAAGAATATCAATATAATAATATGAACGCATTGTTAAAATTTAAATATGAAGAAAATCTTATTATTTATCTGTGCATTGGGTTTTTGAAGAATAATTTCATCGGACGAAATTTGTTTCAGAAAATTGGCGGAAAATTTTGTGTTAGAAATAATTTTACCATGGAGATAAATAAAATCTTCTAAAGCAGTAAAAATTAAAGGATCGTATATGTACAATTTATCGCAATATAATTAAAATATGGGAAAAATTGTAGCATTTAAAAATAAACTGAAAAATTGTTATTGAACCACCGAAATACAAAGCTTGAAAAAAAATTTTTTTTTTGTTACTTTAACACAAAACTTTTGTTTCCCCAACAATTTTTGGTATTTGTTAAAATTTATTGCTATTAAAATTGAAAAAATTCTGATTCAGATTAATCAAATTGCTTATCCTACCAAGGTGTGTCTTTGAGACACATTATATTTTACAAAACTCTCCTACTCATTTAATACTTAAATTACCGATTGGAGGCTTTGTGTATTTTATCATTCGACATTTTTATACACGCAAAAAAAAAAAAAATTTTTAACTTTTAATTTACATCTAAATTTAATAAAAATAAAAATTAGTGGCACAACCTACCATGATGTAAAAATAGCCCCGGTTTGATTAGGGTTAAGAACAGAAGATTATTATGTTAACAAAAATTTTTGTTGATTCCACAAAAAAAAAATGTCGTCTTTACATGAATGGCATATTTATCATAATATTATTTTATATTTATATTTATATTTTATTTAGAAATATTCTATCAATCAAAAAAAAATTATTTGTTTATTTTATCAAGATTTTTTTTAGTGTAGCCAATTATAATTTATTAAATTTGAATTATAATAACTCTAGATGACAATTCAGATACAAATTTGAAACAGTTTTTTGAAATTGTAATTGGTTTGGAATTGGTCTTGTACGATTATTTTTGTCGAACTCAAGCAGATTTTTTTCAGATGATGAATTCAAACCAAATACAAGAGTCATTCTGGAGCGTAATAATTCAGTTAGAATTCCTACTCAAAAATATAGTTATCTACCTGCGCGTTCAGAGACAGGTTAAATAATTCTGTACATATTGATGATTTAACCATTTCGGGACTTTTATCCCACACGAAAGTAAAAAAAATCCTTTTCTTTTAAAATATATATCCCAAATCATTTAAAAATATCCCAAATCATTGTTAATAGTTAACTTTGCAAAAAACAGCTGATAACTGTAATTTTTTTTTTAATTATACATAATAAAAGAAAGTGAAACCTTAGATGTTCTTTGGTGTTCAAATTTTTATTTTTTTCAGGACGATTTGTATCCTAATTTCATATCTATTTTACAGGACTTTCTAAAAATAAAATATTAAATTACTTTTCTTATAATATCTGTAGGAGACCAAATTTAACGCCATTTTTAGTTTCGCTCCACGGAAAAGTTTCCGTCCCGAAACAGTTCATTCATAAAAATATAACAAACATAAAAATATCTTAAAGAAAAATTGAATGAAAATTAAGAAAATTGCGTCCTATCATTTTCAATAATATTCTAAAATATTTTTCTCATTTTAAAGTTTTTCGTGATTTAAATAAGTCTAATACAGTCGGTGACTTATAAAATACCCAATGCATACCTCCTTACATTACCTCTACTTATTTCATTTCTTACCTAACCACTAAACTGTAACTGAATAGGAAAAACCAACAAAGAAACTGCAATAAATCAGTGAAATTTTTCGAATACATTTTATGGATCATATAATCCTTCCAAAAATAGGGTCACAATTTTTTTCTTAATACTTTACGTTTGTGTTAAGAAAAAAAAAGAAGAAGTCAAACCGATATCTTTTGTTCTTTTAGTAGGTTATTGTGCTGCGGTTGACCATATTAATAATATACTATAGATATACTTATTAGTCCTTTTATTGTAACCCAAAAAAAAAGAAGAATAATAGTTTTTAACTTTTTAACTACCAACCACCAAATAAGGGTTGTTAAATATTTAGCTTCAGAGTCATTTTATTGTACCAATATAAAATCTTATATTCGAATTTTTAATACACCCTGTATATTGTACGACATATTTATATCCGGATATTATTTCAGTTTTACGTTGTTGTTGTTGTTGTGTGTTTTATTTTTTTATTTTTTATTTTTTTTGCCCCATTAATGTTGCAGACAAAAAAATCAGCAACCATTTGGTAATCCTCAAGCGTTGAAAATTTTTGTCGGTTGATGTCTTCATTAGTAAATGGGATTATTTATATGATTTTTTCGTCTTATTGTAGTTTTGTTTGATAAAATGTGTGTGTGACTTAAATATAATCCTTTTATATACACCTCTGTAATTATGCTGTGCGTATTAGATGGAGGACAGATGGTTTTACAAAATGATTGTTTTGTTGGTTTAATGTAGAATTTTTGTTGAAATGGTAGCTATGTTATGTATATTTCGGTAATCCGAATGTTATTTGATTTTTTTTTTTTTTTAGTTTTTTTGTTCGCGATCAAAAATTATATTTTTGAGATAAAATGTTTAGTTAAGCAAAAAATAAATATACTTTTTGTGTAACTTTAAGACCGACAAGCACTAAATCTACATTTACTAGACCCTATTAGAAATTTTATCTAAATTTTCTAGTGTTGGAATAACGAAAACCCCATTACCGTTATTCGTAACCGAATTAATATTTTAAAAGATTTTTCTAACATTTCAATAGAAAGAAATAATTTCAGTTGGGAAAAATTCAGAATAAACTCCAAATTTTTGCAACATTCAACCACCATCGTATTTTATACAAAATTTCCTATTCTGAAATGTAGCGACCCTCACGATCAATGGTCGCTGAAATTTTGTTTTTTCGACCCAAATGAGAAAAAAAGTTGTTCGAATAATTGTTAAGAAGAGTTTTCTCTATCTAAAATCAAAAGCTAAGAAATATATGTATGTGTATGTGTATTAGGGTAGATCGATCTGGGAAATCAAAATCCACATAGTCAGAAAAATTTCTGGAAGTGTACTGAGTGTATGGAGTTTTGGAAAGCTTATAAAATTACATATAATCAAAAATAATAAAATTTCGGAAATTCAATTGCTAACAATTTTTATTTTGAACATAAAAACCAATAAAAAAAATAATTCCAAAAAAATCACAATTATTTTGAAAAATGGACTAACATCTGTATTTTTTTCAAAAAAACTTTGTCAGAGAAAGTTATAGAGCAAGTTATTACCTTTAAAATAAGATATAACATAGATTTTTAGCTAATCAGGGACGGAAGCAAAAATAGGCTCCTTTTGTGTTGTTTGAATTTGCGCTAGAATTTGGTAAAAGAACGGAAAATTCCATTTTTCACAAAATACTCAGTACACTTCCAGACATTTTTCTGACTATGTGGATTTTGAAAAACTAATTACTTTTCAATTTCATACTACTACGGCCTACCCTAGTGTGTATATCGTAAAGGAAAATTATAAAAATCTTTATCTTTATCTGACTTATACTAGTCTATAGCTTCAAAGTTGGCTATATTTCTGCTAAACAAGATGAAGACTTAAATTTTTTCTCACTTAAAAAAAAAATTAATTTAACTAAAGTTTGTTTATAATTGACCAAATGCTCCTTTTTAAATATCAAATATCATAAAAGATTTTTTATAAAACATTTTTAAGAAGCCGTTTAAAATTTTTTTTTTATTTTAAGTCGACATATCCATGGCCTAGAGTTTTTAATCAAATACTCGAAATATATTCGACAATTCGAAAAAATGAATATAACAAAAATTATAGAGAATAAAAAATTAAAGATTTCATTTAAATGTGAAAAAGTTTCATGTCCTACCGTTATGGCGCTGTGATCAATTTTCTATAATTTCTATGGTTTTTAATCATTTTTGTATCCAATTTATACTCAATATTTATTTGTTGTAGAGAAAAAATAGATATGGACAAGGTTGAGATAATAAATCGCTTAAATCGCTACTCAAACGAGTGTAATATAATCGGCATCGGCATAGCCAATCATTTCGTCCTTACCGGTTTTTTTCAGTTCTCCAACACTTTGGATTTAAGCAAATATTATTTTAAAAAATTACAAGACCTAAACCCACATAATATTAGAGAATTGATCTAAAAAAAAAATATTAGTCAGAAATAACATAAATTGTCCTTTTTAACTAAATACAAACTGACTGGTTTTCTCAAGTTGATTTGAACATTTTTTTATTTTTTAATAGAAATTTTTTTTTATATTGCTATTTCATTTGAAGATTCTGACCCAAGACATAAATGTCAACATTATTATAAGTTATTATGCAAACCTTAAGACCTCACAAAAAGGGATCAACAACACATTTATTATTATTTTTGTTGTTTTCCTTTTATACGATTTCATAATATTATTTTGCTAGGGGAGTTCCATATAATATGAAAAATCCATAAATTCTATTCAATCGCTTAGGTAAAATGACTTTTTATCCATCATACAATCACTATTTCTTTGCTTTTACATACATACATACATACATATATAATATATATTTGTAAATATGTATGTGCAGTGTTTTGTGCACCCATCATATTCTCTTATAAACTGAGATTTGAAATAATTGCGCGCCAGTTCACTGTGTGAGAATAAAATTTTGTTGTTTGAAATTGAAATTGAATCATCAAAAATCTATTGCAAAATTGCATCCAATAAAAACATTCTGTTGTGTACCCATTAGGCAAGAAATTCTTGTCAATTTAATCGCTTAATTAATTAATCAATACAATAAATATGGATTTTACAATAAATTCACATTTTTTTAATGAGACACATCACGTTTTGCGAGGGCTGATCTCAATATTGAGAGTTTAATTTGATTTCGTTATGATGCCAATAAAATGATATTTTATTCCCATAGGCATATTGTATCCATCCACAGTTGGTTAAATTAATGATTGCCAAGTATTGATTGCATTACTGATTTCAGTGTTTGATTAATTAGATCAGATTGGTTGGTGTTGTTGTTGTTGTCTATTTAGGTAATATTTATATATAATACTCGTATGTTGACAAAGTATAATTATAAATAAATTATTTAATTGTTGCAAAATGTAATAACTTTGTTCGTTCATTTGATAGAGGTATGGTGTTTGTTTGTTTGTGTAGGTTTTCAGATTACTTGATTGAGCAGCAAGAGGTTAGTTTTGACTAAATAGGTAGGGTAATGTACCTATAGTTGAATATAAAAACAAATAACATCTATTAATAATAAAAAATAGAATTTGTTTAAAAATATTTTTGTTTTTGGATTTTTGATAATAAATTGGACAAAAATCAAGAGTAAAAAATGGATTTCTATGCATAAATGTTTGAAAATGGATTTTTTTTTCTCAATTTAAAATTAATTTTGGATTTGCAGATAATTTTTAATTTTATTTCAATTCGTACGATTTTGGTCGACTTTTAATTAACTACAATATTTAGATTTTTTTTTTTTTGTATCAGATTTGTTACATTCCAGGCATTTTTTAAAGAATTGGTTCAATTTCTTCCAGGAATCTTTTCGATTTACTTACTGAAAATGATTGACGTGAGACTATTTGTCAAAAAAAAAAAACTGTCACGTTCACGTTTTTTTTTGTGATTTATTAATAAGTGTCAAAATTTTGAACTTTTTTAATTTTTAAGATTTTAAAACTACATTTTTAAATATTAAGCATTTCTTGCCAAATAACCTTTTTAGGGTCCATACATTTTGAACATAAAATATTGATTTGATCAATAATTCTTACGAGTAGCCACTGTCTCTGAAGCTAATCCAAAAAATCAGACTTCTCCAAATTAATCGAAAAAGAAAAAAATATAAAATCACATTTTCAACCAAACAAAAAACAAACGAAAAAAAACCAATAAATAAATTACATTAACTTTACACACCTAATAACAATCAAATAATAATAATTATTAAATGTAACGAAGTAATTTTCCAAGTGTGAAGGTCTCGGATACACCATCCGAAACCGCAAACAATAAGAATTCATAATATGAAAACACGAGCAATATCATTTTTTAGTACCCATACATACTGTACGTAATCTATATATATATATGTATATGTGTGTACATACATATACATACATATACAATTTAAATTTACATAAACGCGCGATTTAGAATGTTAATAAAATTATCACATACATACATTACAATTGAAGGCGTGTCTGATCCAATTACAATTTAATTAATACTTTCCTTGCATTGTTTTAAGACTGACAGTGAATTACTGGATATTACGCAAGAATTTCTATTTCATTATGTACGTAGAGTTTAGTGAATTGAAAAGTGATGTTTGTAAGCTTAACTAGCGGAAAAATCATTGCATGGCAATTTTTAGGTTAAATCAATTTTTCAATTGACTGAGAATGTGTATACCTATAGTTTATTTATTTTTTATATATACATACATATATATATATATATATCTAGTTATTTTGTAATAGGTTTGGCTTTGATGGTTGATAATTTTTTAAATAAATATAAAACTTGACATTGTTTTTTATAACATAATAAGTACCTATGTAGGTACCTATCGAAATATCGCTACTTTATTCATACATTAGATGAAGTTCGATTAAGACATCGATAACTTTCTTGAATTAATTCGTAACGTTACACAATAGGTATATATGTATATGTAGTAAATATCTTTTATTTAAAAAAAAGGAAGATCACAATCATATGGGTAAGTCGTTCGATGTCCCATTAATTTTCAGCTGACATAAGTAAAAATTGAGTAAGTATTTTGAAAATTGTGTCTTTTTAATTTTATCAAACTAATTAATTGTCCAATTTGTGCCCAATTTTTATGCTACCTGTGCCTGCTATGTGCCCAATACTAGATATTCTCCATTTTCTATTAAGAACAAAGGATTTCCGTCACTAAACTTAATTTGGTATGTTTTATACGGAGTACCGCAAGGTAAATCAAATTAATGATACTGAAACCTTGAAAATCGTAACATTGAGTTAATAGTAGTCGATTGGTTTAGAATTTTTTGGTCCATGTTGTCTTACTATTTTGCTAGATTATACGAAAAAAACCCAGTTAGGTGTAATTAGATCTGTACATATATCGATCTTAATTAAATGTTTGTTAATTTAATAACATTTCTGACCTTAACAAAATTTAAAAAAAAATTAATTCCATAACATAAAAAGGACGTACGCAAACAATTCAACAAAAAACATGCCCAACAAAAAAAAAATAAAAAAAAAAAAATATGATACAATTTAATGGCGCTGTAACCATACCCACTTATCAACATGCTATACATGATCAAAACAATATTTATGATAATTATAATTAAGGCTTGCGTGTACATATAATTAACACCTCGTTTTTACCTCTATTATAATAACACCCAAAAATCATTTTAACTAAATAGGAGTTGAGTTTTCACGGTCTATCATAGAAATAAATTGAATTCTACATCCGTCTAATTCATCATTTTTTGATGTCTTTTCGTTTGTATTTATCCACCATACAATATACAAATTACATACACAAATCAGACGCGATGTATATTATATATATATATGTTGTCATGGACATTACTGTCATAATATATAAATACCCTGTACCAATCTCTGTTTACTATTTAAATTTGACAGATTGCCCCTAAAGTAATAATAATAATATGTTTCAATTTTCTATCGAATATAAATTTTTTATTTCATCTCCATAACTATTAATATTAGGCATCACTCTCTATTCTATACCTAGAGGTATACGCGCGAGGCTCCAACAAATATACATAATGGTTTAAAGATTTAGACTTTTTTAAAGATTTTTAGATTGCCCGAACTATAAAACATCTAATGTTACTAATTTCTCATAATTATCTGTTGTGGTGTTTCGCTTAATGATGGACATTTATAAGTGTGAGATGGACATTTATAACATCAAACGTGATATATTAAAAGATTTTAAAAACATAATGGAGAACGCTAATAGTATTAATTCGCGTGCTTATTATTACCATTATTATTATACACTCATTTTTATTGCTAACTTTTGTATACAAAAAATACAAAAAAAATCGAATCAAAGCGTGTGAATTAAATTTCGCACTCACATCAGGAATATAAAACTAAATTACTGTCAATAAAAAATTCGTAAAAATATTATTTAGGTATGTGATTGCAACAAAAAAAATATTAATTTTTATTGTAGCTAAGTAATTATAAAATGTGAATAAACTTGATCATGCAAAACAAATTAAATTTTGGCAATTCTATATTTAGAAGAAGAAAAAATACAAAATGGCGAAGTACAACCGTTTAAAAAATTTGAATATAGTAGATCTGCCGATTTTAAATAAATTATGAGGATTAAAATACTCAGGAATGAAAAAAAGAATTCATCCAAAATCATTCCATTCACCCGTTCGATAATTAAGTGTAGCGAATCTTCATGGAACAAATTATCCCTTATGAATCCTTTTATCGATTCCCCTACTTTCGCCTTCCCCTACTTTCGCCTTCCCCTACTTTCGCCTTCCCCTACTTCCCCCTCTCCCTACTTCCCCCTCCCCTACTTTTATTTTCCCCTACTTTCCCCTTCCCCTACTTCCCTCTCACTACTTTCTCCTTACTTTCCTCCTTTTCTGCTTACTACTCCCCTACTTTCCTCCTCCCCT